>JAOVVB010171923.1:0-11414 GCA_028570985.1 Heterobranchus longifilis | reverse complement strand
ATCCTCCACTGTGTGTGTGTGTATATATATATACTTATATAGTATGTATGAGTGGGAAGATTTGCGTCAGTTTTGTTTTGAAGGAGTCTCCAGCGTCAACAAGTTTTCTGACGATTTAGTTTGGAGGAGTTCATATTATTATTATTATTATTAGCAATTTCTCCATAAATCACAAAACCTTTTTTTATCATAGTATTTTGTTTTGTATAAATTTCACAACATTTTTTTTTTTTTAAATATAGGGGTGGTGGTCACATGACTTGGTTGTTGCGTTCATCAAATCTCACCCATTCCAGGGCGCTGTTTAAAACCCGCTGATAGAGAAACGTTCTGAATTGCGTTCAGAGGTCACCGGTGAAAAGATTACGGCACTCTGACTGATGTTTTTCACAGGGAAATAAGTTTACAGTAAAATACAGTAAAAGGAATTTCATACTTGAAAGTATTAAAAAATGTTTAATAGTATGCACGTAACGTGTCTGTTCTGTTCTTTTTAATGATTTCGGCTTCAGTGACAGCACTTTCCACTATTTTTGTAGAGTAGAATGGCCACAATGCACTTTTAAATCTCTGGTCCCCCAAAAAAACAAACAACAACAACAACAATAAGAAACCTTAACTGTACAAGAACAAGCTGTCCTGCCCCATAGTGAGATGTTTTTTATTCACCTCCATGTTGGTGTGTGCTTGGGTTTGGAGGCCTGGTGTTGCGTAGCCTGGTGTAACCCCAGTGTTTTTGTGCAGCTTTGTTCTCTCCACTGTCTCCTGATCGAGCAAAACAAAGCGTCTTTTCTGTGTGCTGTCCAATGAGTGCCCGGGTGCACAGACAGTAGGGACATGAGAGAGAGAGAGAGAGAGAGAGAGAGGAGGGACGAGAAAGAGGAGGGACATGAGGCGAGGTCTGCGCTCTCAGCTCTCAGCTCTCAAGGCTTTGCAGCGGAATGCAGGAGGAAGACGTGATCCTCCACTCCACCCTAGCTTTCTGCTTTTCCCCTAACGGGGCTTTAATCCCAGCAGGAGTGCACTTCCACTGAACATTTTATGTTTTATATAAAAAAAAAATACAAATAAAAAAACACCACCACCTCAGTCCTGGATGTCGGCTGCATCCCTCCTCTCCAACCGAGACGCGCTCATGATCTCAGACCAAATAAAGTGCAAAGGTTTGCGATCCGTTCATTCATTCATTTATTTCTCACATTTTATGTTGATTGAACTTGTTAGGCTCTAAAAAATAAAAAATATATATATATATGCATAACACATAGGGTGTCTTCCACACCCTTCTCGTTGTTGTTTTTGTTTCTTTGTTTTTACATCAAAGCACAAACATCGTTTTTACATTTTGTTACATTGTTACATTCTGTCTTTAGATCTCCTTAGGATCTTAAACTCTCACTTCCACCTCCCCTGTGATCAGCCCCTAAGCAAACTCGCTACACTGTAAAGAGGAACATAAAGTTCTTTTTTGGGAAGAGTTTTGGCCCTGCCCACTTTAGTGCCAGGGCCGCGTCCCAATCCGCCAAACTGTTCAGCTGTTCAGGCACGCAGCAGGACCTCACTGAGCAGGGTGTAGTGTGACACTGGGTAGGGGGCTAGTGCGGATTAGGACAGGGCAACCCCTTCCACCCCCTTCAACTTACTTACTGTTAGTGTGCAACAGTTTCACCAGCAGGGATGAAGAACGTTCCACAGCACTGTACGTACACCAGTTTTCATTTATTTATGTGTTTATTTATTGATTCATTGATTTCTTTATGAATTAGTTCATTTTAGTTTTGTGTTTGTGATGCCTTTGGGGAACTTCCCTGCAAGTCACTTTTTCATGGTGTATAAAGAAAGTTGCATGTGTGATCTTTTGAAATGTTTTGAGTATAATTTTTTAAAATTTTTTTAAAAAAATTATTTTCAGAACTTGATAAAGTGAAGTTTTGGAGAAAATTTTCCATGCATGTTCTGTACCTTTGTTGTTTGCATGCTGCAGGCAAATTTTTTTTATTATTTTTTTCATTTAATTAATTTGTTTATTTATTGCTCTCGAATTTGCCTGCAGCTCAAGTTCTCAGAACACTCAGCATGCATCGCATTCAGTTTATCATTAACACACTCTCAGATACAACTGTACTCGTCCTTGCCCTTTGTTTGTACAATGAATGGTACATGCTCTATATATTTACTCTTAATAATAATGATTATCACTCCTATAATTTTGGAGTGGAATAATTTTATCATCACTCCATTATTCATTAATAACCACTCAGACGTGCTCCTTAGATTGGAAGTCTGGTTATTTGTTTCACACATTTCACAGCTGTTTCTCGTCACATGCTTTACTGCCCATGTTGCTTCACTGGCGACAGTTTGGAAGTTTCCTAGGAACAGATTCACTTTGCGTTTCTGTTTAACTTGCCACTTCCTAAAATGAAAATTGAGCAAGCTGTGTGTGTGGTTTTTTTTTTTTTTTTTTTAAATAGCCCAGACCTTTCTCAGTTAACATCTGGATTGAAGCTTAAAATGAAAAGTCTGGTTTGCAGGGGAAACAGTCTTGACATGCATCCGATTAAACCGTGGTGTGCAGAACCGGTTTGGGGTTGAATGATTAAACAGGTTTGTTTTAAGAGGTAGAGGTGGAGGACATGACATGAGAGTTTCTATGATACCTGATATGCTGCATGATGTATAGGATTGCTTATAAACCGCTGGTCAAACAATAGAACTAATACAAATGTGGTTAAAATGGGGCAAAAGGTGGGGCAAAATTCAGTTAATACAACTATTATTTAAAAAAAAAATACACTATAATATTATAAAAGATATACTAATAGCTGACAATACCTCATGGTTAGTAGAGCTGTGAATCATGGGTAGACTCTCGATTTGATTAGACTTTTTGCAGGTTTTAACTTATTAAAAATGACCAAGGTCTGTGTCTAATATGTATTGAAATGCTTTGTAGCTCGTGTTCTTGGCTGTTTAAATGTCACGTCTCGTATGAAGCCATAATCTTATTTTTCCTGACGATCTTCAGCGCCACGCTCCACTCCAGTAGGTGGCATCGCACCAAACACATACAAACTCAAAACTGCAGAAAACATGGTATATTTTTAAGAAATTCAACAGTTTTTGAGAATTAAACATTTGAAAGTTTACCGAAATATTTCAATCTGAATTGAAACAATTAATAAAAGATAGATTAAATAGCACAGCTCTAATTGTGACACAATTGATGAGTAAATGGACATTATATCAGTGAATCCATCCATCTACTCTAGGAACCTCTGTAGTCCAACTAGGGACCATGGAGGCCAGTGGTGACCACAACCGTGGTTTGTACAACCGTGGTAGGACCTCCGGTCAACGATCGCATGCACATTCACACACTACAGGCAATTTGGGAAGTGTCTTTTTTATATATATATATTTACATTTTGTTACATTGTTACATTTTGTCTTTAGATCCACTTAGCATCTTAAACCCACCAGGGGGCCCGGCTGTTTAAAACACACTAACAAACGACATAAAGTGAAATGTAGGGGGAAAAAAACTGAACACACGCTTATTGAACATTTTTTTGCAAATTTGTCAGAGATAATTTATTTAAAAGAAAAGAAAATTATGCAGGAATCAAGAAAAAATCTGTTCATTTGGATGGTTCACGCGTTTTTCTTAACCAACAGTATGAACATGTTAATAATCGGTAATTGATTAATCAATAATAATAATTAATGACTAGTATAACAAAATACAAATAGTTTTTTTATTTTTACATTTTACATTCTGTTTTATATATATTTTAATTTAAAATGGTTTTAGTGACACAATCCCAACAAATTAGGTATATGAGTCAAATTAATGAAGCAAAAACTGTTTCAAATCAATACGTTTTTAAAAAGGCGATAAAAGAGAAAACCTTTTTCAGCCTGTCCTCCTTCAAAAACAAAGCCACTAAAAATAGAAATATAAAATACCTTGCGGACTGCATGTGCGCCCTCTTATGGTGTACAAGAATAATATGATGCAAAACAAACATTGTCAGGTAAAACAGTTTTATTTTTAATCAGTTAAATTATTATTGAAGGGCATCATCATTAACATATGATGTGGTATAACATGAGTTTGTTATTCTATGAATATTGTTTCTTTTTTTTTTTGCTTGTTGTGTGGCTGAAGATGTTTCTAAACTGATATGCTGATGATATGCTGATCATCATGCTGATGATATGCTAAGTTAATTTAAAAACGGTGTATAAAAGGTGATAACTTATAAAAGTGTGGATTTAGATTATTTTTTGAAAAATAATTGTGCTAGACTGGATGGAAAATTACACACACACACACACACACACAAGCACAGACTCTGTATTGTGGCCATGAGAGCGATAAAGACGTCTATTGAGGATGGTCATGTGACCATGTCACGAGCCGATGGGAAAAATGTCAAAACACACACACACACACACACACACACACACACAGAGCAGGACTCGTTAAGAACGTCATACTGTTAGGAAATGGTGCAAATGCACAGCATGAATATTTATTTGATTTCGTGCAGTAGCGCAGAGTTACATTTTAGGATTAACGATCAGAGATCAGTAATCCATAAATCAGAAGACTAATAATAATAATAATAATAATAATAATATTTTAATAGTTTACAAAATTGCTGCACGTATTTGTGCAGCTTGAATGAAGCTTCGTTTCGTCTGAACACAGATATATTGCTAAATAAAATTACATTTGTACAATAATGTTTAACATAAACTACTTATTCTACAAAAGTTTTTATAAAATGTCTCATAAACTAATCTATTTTTATTAGCTATCAGTTCATGTAGCTAAAGCTAATAATAGATAACCTAGATAATGGAAGATTCGCGGTTTGCCTAAGTGAGTTAGCGAGCTAATAATAGACAAATTATCTGGTACTTATTGTTAGTTAGATGGCTACCTTGGAAACATTAGATTTCAGCTAAAGTTCCTGTACTTAAGTAGATATTTTACATATCTGTACCTCACTTAAGTAGTTTTATTACAGGATATTTTTTTACTTTTACTCCAATTCAAAGTACAGCTAATACCTTTACTTTTACTTCACTCCATTTCTGCATGGTCTTGTGTTGCCTGACGATAGTGGTGTGTATAATTTGAAGCGGGAATCTCACCACCAGCCCATTATCATACATGACTTGCCTTTCCTACGCGACACGACTAATATTGTTACTGCAGAAGGTGTTTTAAGGTGGAGCTGTTAAAGCGGAGCTGGTCACAGACAGTAACTAAAACGGCGCGTTCACATTCGGAAAGCAAAGAGAGAGACGGAGAGAAAGAGAAAGGTTTTTTTTTTTTTTAACCATGAAAAAGGCAACTGTAAAATTTACTGTGTACATTTGAAAGTGGTCACTTGTGTACTTTCACTAAGGTACATACTGTATGCAAACGAAGTGCTTTTACTTGAGTAATACTTGCCCTGAGGAATCTCTACATTAACTCAAGTACAGGATTTGTGTACTTCGCCCACCTCATGTTCCTGGGTAATTAGAAACGCCATTCTTTTTTAGCTGTGTGTGTGTGTGTGTGTGTGCGCGCGCATGCTAATCTATTGTTTAAAATGCGGGTGAATGTTTAGAATGTGTTTATCGGTGGGTGAGTTGGAGGAAGTCTTGCTCACTGTCATGTTTAAATATTTTAACCTCGTGGTGATCACGCAGGGTCTCGACCTTCTGGTTCTAAAGTGTTGTGAAATAAGATGATGTGGTTGCAACCTGGGAAAGCAGAACGCTGCGAAAATAGTCACAGCTTACATCATAGCAGGGTTTTTCCGAAGATTTTCAAGTCACCAAGAAAACAAAAAAATAAATTAATACAAGATTTATAAATGAAGGATTAATGTAACACTTTAACATTTTATTTAAACATGTAACTGACAACAATACTAACCTTTTAAGGGCACATAAATATGTACCTGCAGATTTATTGTTTCATGCAATTAATCAATTAATTAGCAGAATCTCGCTCAAAAAAAGAAGCGGAAAAGACTAAATAATACTCCTTATGTACCTTAGGTAAGGTTTCAACCTATTAACAGGCAAGATCCTTAAATTCACAGCTAGAGCGATGATCGATAATCAATAAATATGTAACATATAATAATATTATATATCAATTAGTTGATAATTAACCAGTAATTATGTTAGTTAACCTAGCAGGTAATGTAGTGTTAGTTAACTAGCTAATGATGGATGAATATCTAGTAATTGGCTAACCTTCTTAATATCAGCTTAGCAGTTTATTCTCTAGTGTTTAATGATGTTTCGTAATTTTTTCAGCTTGCAAAATAAAGATTCAATCAGGACAGGAGATACTTTCACAACTTTTTTTTATTTTTTTCGCAAATCCGTCGCAGTAAATTATGACAAACTTAAAACCCACCTTCCTGTTGAAAGCTTACAACACTGCAGTATAAAATCCACAGTGTGGAGATCAAATGGACAGATATAAAGACTGCTGGGTGTCAGTTCAGCACTGGGGAATTTGCTGTGTGTGCACTGGGGATTTACATGTCGGGCAGACAAATGTGGTGAAGGTACTGAAAGCGAATGTGTATCTTTCACTTCCTACAGTTCTTTCCCCTTTTAGTGAATTGTTTTGATCACCGATCTCTTGGGGAAAAAAACGTTTATCTCTTTATACTATTACCAACAAGGGCAACTTGGTGGTGCTGTGGTTTGAACCTGGGACCTTTTGATCAGTAGTCGAGCACCTTACCCATTGTGCTACTCTATTTTCGTAATAGTCGGTCATCATTTTCTTGCTGTTTGTAAATCCAAATCAAAACCTGTCAGAGTAAAACATAGAGAAACCTAGTGTTGAGGTTCTGTGAGCAAAATGTCCATCTTTACAGATTTCTTAATACATTTAAACCAAACACACCGAACTATAATGTGAGAATTAGTATCTGGGTGACTGTGTGGAGTTAGCCAGTTAAAAGTCACTTTCTTATGTTTTTCAGAACTAAAACACAACTTCTGAGAAACAACTGGCTTCCAGATGTCACCTTAATGCTCTTTCATTTTCTCCGTAACTTTAGTAGTATTAAATTCCCACCTGTATCTCAGTTAGGGCTCTGTCCCATCAAGGAGACCGCTACCAACCATGGAGGTCAAAGACCTTGACGTGCTGTGCAATATATGGAAGTGGCGTGACACACTCGACGGAAAGCGCTATCCGGCCTTTAGACAGTGTGGGTATGATACCTCTTCCCCAAAGAGACTATGGGAATCTGCTCTCTCGACTCCTGGCTAACGATGGTATTAGTGAAACAACCCTTTTCACCTTTCTGAGGGGTAGAGAATGCTGGTCCAGTGAGGGCTGTGTACAAAACATCACTGTACCAGTTCAGAGACGCGTTACATTTCCATCTGCTTTGTTTGGTAACAGAGCTGGCGGACATCTTTATTTCCATACTTATCCGTCCGGTTTTTGTTTCAGCAGGGAACCTGGAAGAGCTGTTGTTTTTTTGTGCAAAAACCCACAGAGCTGTTTAATTCTGTATGCCGATTCCTGTGAGATTTCTTTAAGGAGATGTTTATTTAAGATTCATAGAAGGAGTCAACGAGATAGCAATGTCTTTTGAGGTTTTAGAAAGCAACAATTTTAACAATGCAAAATTGTATGTATTAAATTATGTATGTTAAATTCAGTTATGTAAATTCCATGAAAGAAATGGGAACCAATGGTTTACTGCAACAGGCGGCAAAGCGCCTAAAGATACAATTTCAAAATTCGTTGACAACCTCAGCAGCGACCTCATTTCCCCTCTTGTCTGTTCCAACCACTCAGCATTCAGCATCAGCAGTTACTAATCACCGGCCTGATCATCTGTCATCATCTCCACCTGTTTCTGACTGGTTCATGAATTACGTAGATGGTATAATATTCCTCTGAAACTGCTCAGGTATGGGGACTGGACTAAAAAACAAGAGGCAAAAACTTGCCAAAAAATGAGAGCCCAAAAATTTTTTTATCCTTTGGGAAGCCTGGAGAACTTTTCCTGAAGGTTAGATTAATGAGATGAGGGGGTAAATACTTTTTCCACAATACTATATTTTTGGGAATTGTCATGGATGGGACTTTTTGTGTTATTATTTTTATGTTAATACATGGGGTTCTCCTTTAACACAGTGTAAGTAGCGCTTTGAAGCGAGACCCTTTGAATCCTGTCCTGATGTTTATCTACAAGCAGGATATCTCGCTGTCGGAGCACCGGAGGAACCTGTTCTCCTAAAGGTTCTCCATGCTCATGCACTCTTTCACCTCTTCTTGAGCAGGGAGGGCTCTAACCAGAAAAACCACCCTGAGCCTCCCTGCTGAGTTCCCCGAGCTGTTTCCCCTCCCACATTTCCACTAAAGAGGTTTTTTTTTTTTCTTGGAATTTGAATTGTTCAGAAGACCAGAAGGACACACTCCGGTGTAGGATGGTGCAGGAGGGTGTAGCGTGTGTCCTTTAGGAGATGAAATCTTTCTCCTGACCTGCTTTTGCTTTTGCGTGCCTCTGCTTGTTTCTCTGACACACATATGGTGTTAGGCTCATGTTTTTTGTAGTTTTTTTTTTTTTCTTTTCCCAGATGCTTCACTGTTCCTACAGATTAATGTACGGTTCCTGTCCTGAAATAGTTAAAGAAACGTTATTGGACGTGCATGTTTTTAATCACGGATCGACCTCCGTGCCCGCTTAGCGCCTAAATTACGACGGAGTGTAAAAATGTGTCGGGAATTTCGAGTGAGTTGCCAGAAAAACAAATAAATAACATAACCAGCCATGTGTGTGAAATGACACGGTGGGCACGGAATGGTGTGCTGGCACGCTAGCGTTGTTTCAGGCCTCACAACAACAATGACCTCTGTGCGTGTTTGTGTGTGTTTGTGTGTGTGTGTGTGGGTGTGTTTGGACACATCACACTGCTGTGTTGTATAAATGTGACCAGAAACATGATTGCACATAATACACTGCTAAAATAAATGATTACGCAATAAGAAGCTGCTGGAATGACAGTCAGTGAGTCTCAGGAACGCCGCAGAAACAAACAAGAGTGTTAGCTGTGCATGGCCTCTGTTTACAATATCAGGCTAGCTAGCGATTGTTAGTATGCTATCCAGGTTAACGTCACATAGCGCTACCTGGCTTTTCCTCAGGGTTAAACTTAAAACAAACAAAAAAAAACTTTAAAATGAAACCTTCATAAGACGAACTAATGAAAATGAAGGTAAAGTTAGTCAGACGAGGTTTGTTTGCTCTTTCAGGGAAAAGCCTTTAGCGGCTAGCTTTACGCTAACTAAAGCAGGAGCGACGGCGGGAACACGAACAGAATCTATTGTTTATTTAGTAACTGTATACAGACCATCTCTCTCTCTCTCTCTCTCTCTGTCTGATTCTCTCTTTCATTCTCTCTCAATTTATCCCTGTCATTCATTATCTCTCTCTCTTTCTCATTCTCTTTATCTCTCTCTGTGTGTCTCTCTTTCTTTCTCTCTTGTATCTGTTTTTCCCTCTCTCGTTCATTCTGTCTCAATCTGTCTTTGATTTTCTTTTTCGCTTTCTCTTGTTCTTTGCTTGATCTTATTCTGTCTCTCTCTCTTCCTTTTATTCTGTCACTACCTCTCTCTCTGTTTCTCTCTCATTCTCTCTCTCTCTCTCTTTCATTCTCTGTCTCAATTTAGCCCTGTCTTTTATTACTTCCTATTCTCTATCAGTCCATCTCCCAATTTCTCTCTCTCTCATATTCTCTATCTCTCTCTTCGTGTCTCTTTCTTTGTTTATCTCTTGCTTCTCTGTCTCTCTTCCTCTTTAATTCTCTGCTTCTCTCATACACCACCTGTCTTTCCCTCTCTCTTTCATTTTCTCTCAGTTCCCTGTTCTCTAACTCTCTCTCTCTCTCTCTCTCTCTCTCTATACATAAAATCTCTTTTTCATTCATTACCTCTCATTCTCCATCACTCTCCTCTCTCTCTCTCTCTCTCTCTCTTTTGGTATCCCTCTTTGTTTTTTTTCTTTCTTGCTGTCTTTCTCTTTTATCCTGTATTCTCTCTCTCTCTCTATTGTTCCCTCTCTTTTTCAGTTTTTCTCTCAATGTGTTTTTGATTAAGATTTTCTTCTCCCTCACTCTCTCTCTCTCTCTCTCTCTCTGCCTCTTATTCTCTCTCTCTTTATTACTACATGTCTCTCTGTTTCTCTCACACTCTCTCTCATTCACACAAGATTGAAGATTCTAAGGGTGCTTTATTGGCATGACAAATATTGACATTTACTGTTTCTATAAAGCTCTGTTACAGACAGGTCACGAAATAACTATAAAATAAACAGATAAACATGCATTTAACTGTACAGTCTAATCTCTCTCTCTCTCTCTCTCTCTCTCTCTCTCAACCCTGCAGTGTTTCCTGCGTGGGCGGGGCCTGGTGGGGAACGAGGCTGGTCCTGGCCTCTCTGTATAAAATGGGAGGCCGGTGAAGGGCTCCAGTCGTGGGGTCTGGACTGTCCGGTCTGGTGCATGCTGTGCCGCGGAGGCCGAGAGAAGTTCGAGCAGGCCTGTGAGAGGGGCAGGGGGGTTCTGCAGCTGCCGAAAGCCATGCTCCAACTCCAGCTCCCCCGCCTCTTCAACATCCACCAAGTCCCAAAGGTGGGCTCCAGTCCAAGTGCCCTAGATGTGGTCTACACTTTATTTATACCATTTTAGGGGGAAAAAATGGCATGAGACAGAAGGGCATAAGTTTCACAACAGACGTCCCACTGGCCCAGACGCTCCTGTGAATCGTGGTCCTGTTATTCTAAGATCTAATCTCCGTGAACATAATCTGCACTCTCTCTAAAAAGTCCTAGCTTTCAAAACAGGTCTAGCTTTCATAGATTCGTCCAGAGAGACAGATCAGAAGAACTCTTGCTCATTAGCATGCATTAAAAGTTTCGTGAAGAAAATGTAAGGCCATTTTAACTGCCAGACGCTGACAAAGCTGAAGTTTCACAGTGTGTTCCTCTGCATGGTCGTTCCCAGGTGTTTTGGGAGGACAGTATCATATCCGGTTACCGTCATCCTCAAAGCTCCGCCCTGGACTGCATCCTCAGCAGCTTTCAGATGACCAATGAGACGGTGAATATCTGGACCCACTTCCTGCCAACATGGTGAGAGACGCGGAGCGGCACGTGATGTTCGCACGATGCCAAGTACTTTCTGTCGGCTTTCTGGGGAAAAAAAGATTAGGGGAGTTTCACATTTGTATAATTAGTCTCTCACTTACAGCTCTGTCTAGTAATGATAAATACTGTATTTTTTTAAGTGAATCAAATGATTTGACTAAGTAAGAGTCATCTCCCAAATGACTCATTGGCACTTGAGAAGTTGCAATTCAGGGTGAC
>JAOVVB010171903.1:0-11414 GCA_028570985.1 Heterobranchus longifilis | reverse complement strand
GGAGAAATGCACACAGCCCGTATGCAGAAACTGTGCTTTTAAATGAGCCATCAGGACTTCCGTAAGGTTGTGATGTCACAACCTTACTCTATATAGGTAGTAAGTGCTGATACAGTGCCAATTACAGTCATTCCCAGCAGCTATGGCAGTGCAGAGATGCCGAGAACGCAAATGCGGAAAACCCGGAAACACTGACCAATCGGAGCACACTAGGCTTTTTGGGGAGGTGGTCTTAAAGAGACAGGCGCTAAAATGGAGCGTTGCAGACAGAAGGTGAATACAGGTATATTCAGACAGACAGTATGAGAAAAATAATGCATGTAAACATGTTCTAGTAGAAACCCAAAATACAAAATGAAAATGAGCATAATATGTCCCCTTTAAATATGATGGTATAGTTACAATTAAACGTACATCCTCCTCTTTGTGACGATAAGTAGCAGTAAAGCAGTCAGAGCTATGATTGACAACAACATTCTTCTCACCCTTCCCCATTCAAGCCTAAAATCTAAAATGACAAATTGTCTGTGATCATGTCTCATTCTGATAAACGGCCAAACACCACTTGGTGACGCGATCTGTCATATACTGTCATCATGCCTACAGTATTTTATCAACCTCCATGTGTAGGCATTGTAACCCAGTCGCAGCATTTCACAGGCATATCTAAGTGAAGAGATGCTGATATATGATCAAATGGCTGCGGCAGCAGTGGCAGCCTTCATCAACTGAAAGCGCTAGATCACAGCATGTTTGGCAGCCAGTGGGAGCAGTCAGATGGAGGGTTAGAACAACCAGACAAACAGTTGGCGCAGATAAAGAGAA
Source organism: Heterobranchus longifilis (assembly GCA_028570985.1). Taxonomy (NCBI): domain Eukaryota; kingdom Metazoa; phylum Chordata; class Actinopteri; order Siluriformes; family Clariidae; genus Heterobranchus; species Heterobranchus longifilis. Next base: position 10,589 of record JAOVVB010171903.1, on the reverse strand, counting down.
CACAACTTAAGATTCAGCCCTCTGCAAAATTGACAAACAAATGACAGCAACCACACTCCTTCTTTTGATCTAATCTGCAAATGGAATAATCCCTAAATCTTTTTTTTTTTTTTTCAAATGATGGGTGGGACATGCGATAAACGACACATGGCTTGGGAATAGCAAAAATGTGAAGCATTGGTCGAATAAATCTCATGACATAAAACCAGAAGGACAGCAGTTTTCAGTTACAAAAAAATGTCTTCTGCAGCTGAGGCGAAATGCAGGGAAAGTCCTTATGACTTTGCCAAATACATTCTGAGTGTGAGTCATTCTCCTTTAGTAATCTCTTACTCACATAGGTGCACGCTTGCACGCGCACACACCCCAAGGCAACAGATTTCAGGCAGGTCTGGACTGCCCCTTTTTGCCACAGAGCGGAGTCAAGTGTTTATAGTATTTAATAGATGCAGCTATCTCAGTGGAGACACACAACAAAAGTAACAAAGCAGCATCGTACAGTAAAGACAGGACTTATTTAAGACAAGACACTGCATCATTGGTGCATTGTGCAACAGCCACTATGCCACTTATAAACAGCATATTTAAACACTTAAAACTGGGTGTATATCGTTGTTGACAGAGCACCCCAAACTGCCCTACTTTTGGGGAAACTGGAGAATGATGGCATAGTCAGCATAATCTTTTCTCTTTTTTTCCCAGCACAAAAATAGTTTATAGTTAGGGCAAAATAGTTTTGAAATCTTACTGAGGGGAGCAATATTTGTAACAATCAGGCTGCGGATGATTCCTACAGTATAATAGTCTGATGCATCATCTGTCATAACACGGAGCCTGTCTTCTCTGCTGGTAATTAACCTAAGTTCCCAGAAACCATTTGGACAAAGTGAATAATGTTAAAGCGGTCGTTGCATTCCCATGGTGATCTTTTATCTACCTCTGTCATGTGCAGTGCTATTAGATTAGGTGGCAGACAGTCGCATCGACCTTTAATTATAATTTGCACACAAAATCGTTTGGCCTTTCCATTGCAATATACACATTAGACTGTGGTCAAATTGCTACATTGTTGCCAAATTGTTAAAGCTAACTTGAGGCGAGCATTTGATACATAGCAGCTGCTACAAAGTTACAAAAACAAGTTCCTGGCTTGTCGCTGCTACCGGGCTGCATTACGGTATCCGGCTGGATAAAGGAATTCCGATATTAAATCACAGACCAGAGCAGCCGGACACAGCTCTATCCTGAGCACCAACTTCGACCCGACCCGCTTCAAAAAAATAACGCTAGCCTCCTTTCTCTGCTGCCAAACGGGCGAGCAGAGAGCTGCACCGAGCCTCCACTATATCAGCGGGGCTTTATGTTTCCAGCCAGCAGAGAGTCAGGCCGAAAAACTGGCCTCATTCTCCGTCTGCGCCAGACAATGTTGACTAGCCTGGCCTGGGAGACCGAGCGGCGGGGCTCTCGGTCGTCTACCAAACATGTGCGAAAACACCGCGACGAGACTCGCGTTGTGTCGATGTACTCACCGTGTTTGGGTCTAGGTGGATGTGGAGCAACACAGTCCGGTCGGGATGGCTGCGGGATTGAGGCACGCTGGGCGCATGTCGTCGTCGTCGTCTCGGTTTGCTGTCGGCCGTGATGTGGAAGCGGCACAGCGGACTCGGCTGGGAGAAATCGGGAAATCTGAGAATGCCCCTCTCTTTCTGCAGCTCAGTGCACCGGCAGTGGCCCATAACTGTCGACAGGGGGCGCCAGCACAGCACATTTTTGTCTGATACATGCATACATAGGCTACTCCTCAAAGAAATCACTGTGCAATCATATTCATGCACGTTTATCTGCATCCGCGCGCTTTAGTAGTGGGATTATAGTGGCCTTGATGGACTGTGTGTGGCACTACTTTACTCGGAATTTAATTGCATTGTGAAAGTTTGTGTGATTCATATTTCCTATAGGAACAGGATGGGGTAGTCGTGATGGTTTTGATTAGTCAGCATGCAGATTACACAACAAGCGCCTATGCAAAATGTTTTTTTGGTTTTCTTTGCTTGTTTGTTTTTGTATAATCAGTGTTGCATCAAAGGGAAATTGACATAGGTCATAATGGGAGTATTCCAGTACTCCTATAATATTACTATAAGTATCATAATCTGATTTATTGCCAAGTAAGATAGTTTTCACATACAAGGAATCTGTCTTGGTGTAGTGGTGCACAACAAACCACAGCGGGGAAAAAAAAAGACAAAACAAGTAGGCGAGAGAGAAGTGAGAAAAACTACAATTACCACAAAAGACAGGTTGTATAAATAACTAATATATAAATAGTCTTATGTGCAAATGTTCACAGTATACAGCATAATCAGTATATGTAACATGCAAGTGTAACAGTAAAAATTGTGTTAATGTAACATGTCATGTTATATGAGTTGAGTACTCAGATGTCCAATACATTCACAGATGTGCAACAGGCTACAGTGTCATTGGTACTCAGTCATAGTGACCTTATAATACTCAAGGTACTGCTATGGTATCCTACGGAACTATTTTATTTGATATTTTCATTATAATTTAAGGGAATACAGCTTATCCAATTATGGCACTGATTAAATACAAAGAATAGCCAACATCACCAATCTTGAATTACATAGACATTTGATAGCTGGCATTTCAGGACAACAAATAGCCTATAAATGATTATCTAAAAATGATTAGCCTATCAACACATACATTGTGCATGAATCAGAGCTAATGTCACACATCGGAGCATATAACATCAATCATCAATACAACTCTAAAAATATAATATTTAAATGGAGCAGTAGTACAACTGCACGTCCTCTGACCTTGTGACTCATGAGTGAGGTTGGTGATTTTGATTACGGAGAATCCAAGACAAAGCCTTCCTTCAAAACAGCTTTGGCTGTCTCATCCACATCACATGATAGAGGAGATAGGGTCACACGACTCATTGAGGCAAAGAAGGCGATGCCCGGATGGTTTACCTCAGTGTCCCATTAAACCCAGGGCCAGACACTGACCCGGATATACAAGGGACACAGGCGGAGGAGGAGATTTCAGTTTAACCCTTTCTCATGGAAATATGATCACAGGAGCAATTGTTGATCAATAATCAGTGCCGGTGAGCACAATGCACATGATCCTCTGAATCTAACTCAGACATCATCAGAAACAGAAGAGAGATGTTTTTCATTTGGAAGTGGCCTAAAAGTACAGACTTCCTTTTCTGACCTGCTGAATGGCAGCTGCACTATGAAATAGTTGCTTGCTCTTCAGGCCTGGGTCTAATCCCTGTGACTCCTCCACACCCTCACCCTGACCTTAAATAAACATTAGGGGCTTAATGCCCATCCGTAATCTCAAACATCCTTTGCCCCGCTAATTGGAGTTTCACACAGCAAAGACACCCTGACCTGAATTGGAACAGGTGGATAGATAAACTGTAAGTGGACTACACGATTGGCTTATACAAGCTCACACACACACACACACACCAGGCAGACAACACACACACACCAGGCAGACAACACACACACACCAGGCAGACGACACACACACACACATACACACACACACACACACACAAAGTGTTACTTGATTAAAAGTAGTACTACCAGAATGTAAAAATACTCTGTTACAAGTAAAAGTCCTCAAAATCTAATTTTAAGTCAAAGTATGCTATTATCAGCAAATAAAATGTACTTGAAGTGTCAAAAGTAAAAGTGCTTGTTTTGCAGAATGACCACTCTGATATTGCAATATCAGGGTGTAATGTTATTTATAGAAATTATATTAAGCTATGGCGATTGATTTTTTTTCTTATTTTTTTTTTACTAATGCATTACATACACATTAACATTTGACATTGTTACTGTTGGATTGTTTATTAAAGAACATAGCATCATATTATATAAACTGATCACATGTTTTGTAGCCTATAGGCTATGTTAAATACCTTGCCATATGTAGCATGCACCTTGTATCTTGTTCTGCATCTGTTTTTGCATCTTGTTGTTTGCACCATATGTTCTTTTGTTCATTCTTTTATTTTGCACTGGGACCAGGGAAACCTTATCTTATCTTAAAATCTTAATCTGCAAAATAACTAACAAATGTGATGTAGTAAAAAGTAGGAATTATTACATTTGAAATGTGGAGTAGAGATGTAAAGTAACATCAAGTAAAAATTGCTTAAATAGAGTAGAGTATACACCTAGGCATATATCTTTGTGTATTATGAGAGATAGAGTAGATAGTCATATGAAGACAAATAAGTCTACACCTTACTTTATACCCAGACTGTAAATATTAGTTATTTGTGGTGCAAAGCCAATATGTCTACTTTCCCTATATTTATATTGCTGCTTATATATTTAGGGCCTACTTATTTTTCTTAATCAGATCATGCCTGATAGTTTATTGAAATAGGGCGACACCCTAAGGTGAAACGTGGCTCTCGGGCGCGGTGCATTGTGGTCTGACACCTCTCTTGTGTCGTTGGTTGTTCGCCTCACACTGCAAAATGGCGACGTCCCTAGGATCTAACACCTACAATAGACAGAACTGGGAAGACGCGGTACGTTTAATCAGCATTCTCGTTCAAAGGGCATGGAGTTTGACTAAAACACGTATTTTACAGTTATCATTACCATAAAGTCTGCCAATTTGCCACAAATCTGGCCGGTTTGCTAGTTGGTAGCGTTACCTAGGCTAGGTTTAGCTAACGCTAGCTAGTAGAAGCGTGGCTGCTGCCTTTATAACATATCTATGTTAGCCACAATGTAATTCATAAAACATTACAATTTCATCTGGACCCAGCAGTAGTGAGCCACATAAAATAGGCGATAACATCAGAGAGTGGGCTCAAAACAAGCATTATTAATTTAACCGGCTAACATGTTTTGTGCTAAAGTTAGCTACCTGAGCTAATGAAGGCTAGCACTAGCAGGCTAACAATAATAAGTTGCCTCGAGTGACGCTAACTAGCTAAGAACTTCAATTCCCATTCATAACTGGGTTATGCTGAACCGAATTAATCCGGCACATCATAAAGTTATTGCCTGTTGTTTGGGATTAGCTATTTCCTCGGCAATTGTAAACTCTGCTGGACCTGTAACGTTAGCTTAGCAGGCGCTCACCGGAAACGACCAAATCCATGTAACGTTAAATCTTAACTTTATATTACGACTGATGGAAATATCAGAATAAATGTGGTCGGTGCTATAAACACCTCTGAGTTCTATACAAAATTGTTTATGCGTTATTTTAACCATGATTGTTGCTGGTCATTGCAGTGGAAAGCTAATTGATATAGCCTTGCATTTGAGTTACATTGAAGTTATCATAGCTACCATTTGTGCATCAAGCAACTGTATTTTCGATCTTTCTAAAAGGTCCGTAAGCCTACTATATAAGGCAACACATCAGTTTCCTCAGTCATGACACACAACAGGGCCGTTGGCCAATGTTGGTTTTATTAAGACGACAGAATATAAACTTTGCAACCCTAGACTGTGTAATTGATGCGTGAGCCACAAGAGCTGCTTATATTTAGGTGTCTGTCTGATGCTGTCAGTGGAATGGATTAAAGGCAAGGTCATTTTCAGCAGCTAGCACTTAGATTGAAACAGCATCCCTTAACAGATGGCAAAGTTAGGAGGTAGCAAGTTCCATTGCTGTGTATTTACACATGTAACATTGCCAAGGTGCCCACAGCAGAAATTGAAACAGAGAATGTTACTGCTTCAGATAACTTACATCAGGGGACTGATGGATGAATGACAGATATGGTGCTTGGTTTTTACTAAATGTCTGTTTTTGTCTTTCAGGATTTCCCAATTCTGTGTCAGACATGTTTAGGAGAAAACCCTTACATTCGTATGGTGAGTTTGCATTACTGTCATCATAATGATTTATGGGTTGTTTTCTTGTAGTGTTGGTACCAATCAGTGTGCAGGTTCACATTTGTTTATGCTTTGTGTTACAGACCAAGGAGAAGTATGGGAAAGAATGCAAGGTATGGTTTTTATTTCAAATTTTGATTATGCAGCACACAACACAGTGTAGCCTAAACCTGTGACGCTGTTCCATGTAAGAATATTTCTATATACTTTTTCATTCTTTACCCATCAGATTTGTGCTCGACCATTTACCGTGTTCCGATGGTGTCCAGGGACACGAATGCGTTTCAAGAAGACAGAGGTCTGTCAGACCTGCAGTAAAATGAAGAATGTTTGTCAGACGTGTCTGCTGGACCTGGAGTTTGGTGAGTCTCTACAACTGACTCCTTGTAATTTGGACTGTGTACATTATTTATGGCTCACTGAAGCATGTAGCTATGTGAGTTTAACCCTCTTGTCACATCTTGTGTTTTACAGGTTTGCCTATCCAGGTCAGAGACACTGGGCTGTCAGTTAAAGATGAGGTTCCTAAGTCGGATGTGAACAAAGAGTACTACACACAGAACATGGAGAGAGAGGTATAATTGCTTTCTGATGCAGACAAGATGTTTGTTGTTCTGTTTATTGTGATTTTCATACAGCTACAATAGCTAAAACATCTTGTAGGGATGTCCTGAGCATTTGACTAATTTATTTGCATTTTGAAAATCTTACCTGTATTACAGCTTATCCTTTACAGGTTTCCTATAACATTTTGTATTGCCCATAGACTCACCGTGAAACTGTTGTGGCAGCAAGGGTTAGACAGGGTTTAGTTTGTCTTCATTTTCACAATTAATAAAATACTGAAAGTAAATGTAGATTTGAACACGAGTATAAAATTTCACTAAAATGAGCCCAAAACAGGACATGCCTAAGTAGTTTGTTTGTAGATTTTTTTTCTCATACCTGTTTGAACCTCTGTGTTCTCAGATAGCCAATTCTGATGGCACGCGGCCGGTGGGCCAGCTAGGTAAAGCTCCCAGCTCGAGTGATATGTTGCTGAAACTGGCCCGGACCACTCCGTACTACAAGAGGAACCGGCCGCACATCTGCTCCTTCTGGGTGAAGGGAGAGTGTAAGAGAGGGGAGGAGTGTCCCTACAGGTGAGTGACACTTCAAGAAATGCTGCAGTTGCAGTTCCTTAGGGGTCAAACTTGGTGTTGGGGGTCCAGCAGTGTGTGCTGATTGTTTGCTATCTTGATTTATTTCATTTGTATCTATGAGTTTTGCATACATTTTTACTATTACTATAGGCTGAATTGGACATGGTGTGTTCTTATGGTTCAATTTGACTGTAATTTCCTTACATTTGTTACAATAGTTGCACTGTCAGCATTTTCTCATTCTTGTTGTCCTTTTCACACAGGCACGAGAAGCCCACAGATCCTGACGACCCTCTTGCCGACCAGAACATAAAGGACCGTTACTACGGCATCAATGACCCAGTAGCTGACAAGCTGCTGAAACGAGCCTCAACTATGCCCCGACTGGACCCACCAGACGACAAGTCCATCACCACCCTCTACATAGGGGGTTTGGGAGATACTGTCACTGATGGAGATCTCAAGTAAGGTTTTCTATTTCATAACAACTGTACAATTTCCTGTGGCCATAGAGAGTAGTGTTTACTAAATTTTTCAAATGTAGTAGAATGTCATGTCATTGTCATAAAATTACTGCTGTTACAATTTTAAACCTTCCAACTTGTGTTTTGTGTCTATTGGACATTTATGTTTTTATTGCAGGAGTCACTTTTACCAATTTGGTGAGATTCGCACCATTACCATCGTCCAGAGGCAGCAGTGTGCCTTCATCCAGTTTGCCACTCGGCAGGCAGCGGAAAGTGCTGCTGAGAAGTCCTTCAACAAACTCATCATAAATGGACGGAGGCTCACTGTTAAGTGGGGAAGGTAAGAAGCTAATCATGAAGGTAATAGTTGAGCATTAGGGTGTCGTCACCAACCCGACCCTTAATCTGTGCTCATGCAGTCATGCATTCTTTGGATGCAACTCAAAAAACTTCAGATTTCTTAGCTTTCATACAGCTCCACTAAGCGAGGCCACATGGGAGGAGGTGTGAAGATTAATAGTGATAATTTTCTTATTAAACGGCAGGTGGTGTTCAGAGAGCATGTGTGTGTGTTTGAAAGTAACAGCCTGGAATAAATAATGCTGCCATCACAGTCACAATTGAGAGTAAACTACTGACTGCAGTGCTTTAAAAATATGATTACAGACACAGCGAGAGCTTTACCACGGCAAAGAATTTGTGCACGACGGGTCACTTGAATTTTCTATTCTGGCCGGAATTCTGCTGCTTCACACCATTCAGTGGTGTTAAACAAATGATGTGATGTGATTAATATACATAACTTATAATATTTGTCTTTTTAGGTCTCAGGCAGCAAGAGGGAAGGAGGGCATCAAAGATGGCATCAGTGAGATGGGCACCAGACTCGATCCTGTACCTGGACTGCCTGGAGGTGAGTCTGCAAACACATGCAGGGGTGGAATTTGTGTGTGTACACTTAGTGACATCTATAGTCAAGTGAGTGTAATTTAATGTAGTGTCTAATGTCTACATTGTGTCATTGGTTGTTGATTCCTTCTCTTCTCTTTTTGCTCATATATACTAGAAAATGATTGGTGGGAATTAAAATAGCTGATATGTATTTGTCATGTTGTTTCTTTAATTCTTTGTCTCTTTGTGCTATAGCTCTTCCTCCACCACCAGCTTTAGATGAAGAAGCTCCTGCAAACTACTTTAACCTGGACCCCAGCACCGCTCCTGCAGTCATGAATATTGCTCTGCCTCCACCTCCAGGCATCAACCCGCCTCCTCCAGGTAAAAATCATCAACATCATCTCATAGATGCAGCTTATATCACATACACAGTAACATATGTCAAATATAACATCGTTATTTAAAATAATCCCATTTTATACTACTATTAACCCTATGAAACAACGCATCTCCTGCGGGTGGAGAATGTTGTTTGCATGATCCTGTTTAAATCAGTGTAAAATAAAAAAAACATAATAGCTAGAACATTCATTCTTTTTGCAGTGAAAAGCTACGGCTTCTGTCTTTCATGTCATCATGTTTTACACTTGTGATGATGTCATTATGTTGCGTACGGTGCAAAACCGCATGAAAAATGAAACTATCAAAATGCTTTTGCACTCTGTTCATAAAAATGAGCATATCTCTGGAGCGTGCGCCCCATATATTAAGGCCGTGTCTTACTGCAGAGGCCCGGGTTTGGCTCCGCCCCGTGAAGCTTCGCTGCATGTCTTCTGTCTTGCACCTTTCCTGTCAATCTTCAGCTGTAATAATACATGAAGGCAAAAAAGCCCCAAAAATAATCCTAAAAAAGAACACATCTCAAAAACAAAAAATGTACATTGTTGAAAATAACTTATGAAGTGGTAATACATAGTGTTCATGTTTCTACATATGTTTTGTGTGTTTATTTATTAAAATCGGATGAAAAAGACCATACAATTTTTCAATATGTTTATCAATTGTGGTTTATTAGCTTACATAACCTTTTAACTTTGGTAGTACAGATTTTAGGGATATGAAACATTGGAAGATACTCCAAGAAATGACATCACAATAAGCAAAAATACCAATGTAGGCACTGGCCATTTCTGTTACAGAGTTCAAAGTGTTAACTTTGATAATCCTGATCTGTTATTATAGGTTTACACAATACATTTTTGCAAAGCTGCTGAAAAGCATTTATCCATCACATAGCATGGTGTAAATTATTTAAACACAGTGAGAACAGGTATATGCCTAATGCTGTATTCTTTGTCTCTTCGTCTTCTCAATCAGGTTTTGGCCCTCCGATGTTTCACCCCATGGGCCACATGGCTCCACCTATGCCTCCTCCAATGAGCATGAGGCCTCCCGGTCAAATCCACTACCCCTCCCAGGATCCTCAGCGCATGGGTGCCCATGCTGCACACGGCTCACGTCACGGTGATTAGCTGCTAGACTGAAGTCGTACTGCGATTAGGCGTCATTCTTTTCCTTACGTCAGACCCGATCAGGTGCTTTTCACTTCAGACGCTGTCAGTGGGCCCTGCAGTCCTGCAGACCACTTCTGGGAGAAAACAGTTATGTCTTACAGGATGACATCAGATGTATTATGCCACCTGCAGTGCAGCGAATGAACTGAATGAGAGACGACAACCAGGATATTAAAAAGTACCCGAACGGCATCAGCAGACTTTTAACATAAGATTACTGGCCAATGTGATCGTGGGCCATATGGTTTTTACGGGCTCCTGTGGTTGGAGCCATTGTACATATAAAAGTGTATACGGTCAGTTAAGCTTGTATTTGTCACATCGTACAACATGGAGTAGAATTCTGAGGAGTGTTTCTTAAACCTTTTAATTTTCAGTAACTTTTTTTTTATTTGACACAATCTTAATATTCCACAGCTTAATGACTGTTTATTGTAGGCTAGGCTTTCTTTGAATGTTTTCACTTGTCATTAAAATGACGCAATTTTGTCATTCATCATCTCAGAGTGCATATTATTCATTAATATATATGTATATATGTGTATATATATATATATATGTATATGTGTATGTATATGTATATATATG
>JAOVVB010171892.1:0-11414 GCA_028570985.1 Heterobranchus longifilis | reverse complement strand
GTTTCACTTACATACATATTCGGGGTCGTACTTGCGCTTCGACATATTTGTTGCTATAATTAAATGAAATTTCACGTATCAAACGGTACGGTTGTCACACGCGCATTTCAAAATAAAAGTCCGGTATAAGTTTAAAATTAAACTTTTGTTGTTTTTTTTGACCACGCACTCCACGACCCACTGAAAATGTTCCCGCGACCCACTTTTGGGTCACGACCCACCAGTTGAGAAACACTGGTATAATGTATGAGTTGAGAGAGGGAGAGAGAGAGAGTGATTGTCTGTTTGTGTAAAATACATAGACAATAAAGTGTTTTCAACATGGCACTTTTCCAGTGCACCTTCCATGACATGTAGAATCAAAAATTTTACTAGGTATAAAATATGCTAAAAATATTTTAGCTAAACAAGGTATCATTTAAGTAGGAGTCCTAAGATGGTAGTTAGATTACATGCGTACATGTTTGGACCAACTGGGCGTGACAAAGGTGGCAAACATGTTTTCCTCTACAGTGTCTCAGGTTCTCCATGGGAGAGTGATTCTGTGATTCTTTGTAATGTCTTTGCAATAAGTGAGTTGGTGCTGCTGTACAACTGACTTGAGTATGGCACATTACAGATCTGAAATGTGAAAAAAAGAGGGGAATAACACAATTTAAATATATTATATAAATATTTTATGGAAGTTTCAAACATAATTACAAAATTTGAAACTTTATTTATTTGTTTGTTTTCTTTACCTTGGTGTGGTGACATACTGGGTAATACTAGAGGTTGACTGATTAATCATGCAGATTTTTGCCATTTTAAAATAAACTGCATCGACCAGGACCTGAGCATATTAAAGAGATAGTTGGGTTTTTTTGAGTCTGTCTTAAATCAAAATCGATGAGCTTATAAGTACATTACCGTAGGCCTTGGTCATTACCGACCGTGTTTTTTGTCACCCAGAATGCAAGAACAAGGAACATAACCTAAGCCACATTCCAAAACCCCTTATTCCTTGCAAAAATGCATTACCAAGTTCAGCAGAGACTTATACAAAGCTTCTGCCGTCCCAGTGAGCTAAATCAAGTCAAAATTTCAAAAATGCTCAAAGTGAAATCCTGAAAATAAAGACATCGGTTCTGCATGTGCATGCACACGAGTGTTACAGTTAAACAACAGTTGCATGTGACTGTATTTATTTAAGTTGATACAACTGACATCTACATTTGAAATATTCACCAAAACAAAAAAATAAAATAGGGCCTACATCACCCAGCAACCCTATACAAGCAGTCACACCTCAATTTCTTGATCAGTATCTCTCGCTTTTCATGCCAGGCTTAAAAGGTTTCTGGTTAGTTAGTTTTCCCACATTTCCCCACTTCAACATCCCTGAGGCCAGTAAGATTAAATAGAACGGAGAAAATTTGCATTGAATTTAATCATACACAAAACAAAGGCTAACAAACTTGATTAAGAGAGAATAAAACAAAATACATATGACATTATGTAAGTAAAATGCAACAGTCATGCATGACAGTAGATCTGGAACCAAGAGAATTTATGAGGACAGCAACAAAACTTGGACCATGCAAAAACAGATGTTGTGTATTGTATGTTAAAAAAGTCTATTTAAGTGGTTCAGCCACTGGTCCTGCGGGTGAATTTCCCGGATCACGCGATGTATGCATGCCTGCGCGTGTATGCATGAGAGCGAGCCAGTGATATACAGTAACATGATTGATTCTCTCAGGATCAAGTTTAAAACCTCTCAATCAAGTTTGTTATTCTTTAAGTCTTTTATGAATAGAAAAAGGGCTAGATTGTTTTGTATACTGATTAAACTTTTAGCATTTTGTTCCATCATGTCTTTTAAAAAAAACAATTTTGATCTGTAGTGTTTTAAAGATGTTTTGTTCATGTCACATTCTTTTAAAAAGAAGTTTGTTTTTCCATCATGTTGTAAATGAAAGTTCCGTTCACTCACTCATCGTCTTTACCACTTTATCCTGTATACAGGGTCGCGGGGAGCCTGAAGCCTATCCCAGGAGACTTAGGGAATGAGGCGGGGTACGTCCTGAACAAGGTGCCAATCCATCACAGGGCACACACACACACACACACACACACTATGGGCAATTTGGAAACGCCAATTAGCCTAATCTGCATGTCTTTGCACTGTGGGAGGAAAGCAAAGTACCAGGAGGAAACCCATCAAGCACAGGGAGAGCATGCACGCAACGGTGGGAATTGAACCTGGACCCTGGAGGTGCATGGCGACAGTACTAACCCCTAAGCCACTGCCGTCTCAAGTTCCATTCACTATATGTTTTAAAGTTAAAAAAGCTTTGTTCTATCATGTTTTCAATTCTCATTCTGTAATTTAACAGGGTTTTTGATGCATGCATCTGGCCTATAAAAAAAACATATGTGCTTCTAAGGAACAAGATATGGCATACATCCACAATCACACATTTTGGTATTCCAAATGCCCCATGTTAGAGGACATAAACTTAGTACGGTGAAGATCCATTTTCTGATGGTTTCTCAGGAACAAGGTATATCATGTATTCAAAGTCATGCATTTTGGGTTTACAAATACCACTTGATTATAGTATTTATTATTTTGCATTATACAATATTGATACATGTGTAGCATACACGGATTCAGTGTGGCATGTATTCTAACACTTTTTCTAGGGGTCGCATTTATGAAGTTCATTAAGTTCATACTACATCTTAGCCAAGTTCCTGACAGGTTCTATCATGTTGGCGCTAATGTGATCATGTCATGCACGTGATCATATCATGTCATTATATCCAATATCACAACACGTGTCATATCATGTCTTCTACGTGATAACAGCTATCACTATACCTGATTACACCAGGCACCAGGCACTTATTATCCCATTCACACTACGTTGTCATTGCGTCCGGTGGGTTGGTTTACCTACTACAACACACACAGTGCTTGTTATCACAAAGTGGTAGGAATTCGATCCAGGATTAATATATGTATATACTGTATATATACAGGATATATATGAAAGATTTTCTCTTGTGCATATTGGCTAGAACTCGCTCTTTCAATTATATCTTTTACGTTTCATACATTGGAGGACCCGAAACCAGTCTACAAAATTTATGTCTGTATGTCTGTCCAGCCAGAGTTTGTCCCTAAAGAACATTTATCTGACAGTACAAGTGTAAGTAGAAGTAATACCACTTATCGTAAACCTGGTCAGTTTGTTTGTGGGATTTGTAATGCTTTGTTAGAATAGTGCTAATTTAATGTTAGTTGTTAGTGAACGTCAAATGCACTTGTTTGTATGGCTGCACGCTTAGGGCCAAAATGATTATTACACTTAGGTTGACTGATATTGAGAATGTTATGAATTATTATTATTATAAAGCTAGATTTATGGGAAAATCAATGAGTACAAATAAGAAGCACTCAAGGATTTTATTATTATTATTATTATTATTATTATTATTATAAATAACAATAATCATCATCATAATCATAACAAAAAATCTATCCATCACAGTCAAGGGTTATGGAAACTAAACTCCTTTAGACAGTTCAAAGACATGCACAGTAGACTGGCCTACATTTTCAAATTACTCATAGACTGTGACTGGTTTTGCAAGTGTGTGTGATTGTGTTCTGCTAATTGGTTGGCGCCATTCAGAATGTACCCTGCCTTAAACAATAAGATCCCTGGTATAGTTTCCTACATAATCATTGTACTATTTTGTCCTGTATACTTCTCTTGTGCTCATCCCACCCCCTTATGTATTTGCACTTTATGTAGTCTCTGCACTGCATTATATGTTGCACCACACCTGTAGAATTGACATGACATTTTGTTTTGATGTATACCAGTTATCTAAGAGAACTCACAATAAATAGTTGTCACTTGATTTCTAAATGTCTATACGCGTTGTTTTACTGTATTAAACTGGCATGCCTTTATTTAATGTATTTAATGAGACAGTGTTAGAATGGAGATGGGGTTCTAGTTTTAGGTGTACATGCAAAAAAACGTTTAATTTAGACATCTTATGGACATTTACAGCACTGTGCAAGTGTCTTAGGCACATGCAAATAATCCCTGTAGAGAAAAATTGCACTGACTTAATGATGACACAACAGACACTGACAGACTTAGGAAATCCTTTGTCCCCAGAGACATTTGACTTTTCAACACCTTACTACAAGGGCATGGGAAGGTGGACTGGAAGATCCAGGCACAAAGGTTCTTCTGCTATATCCATCACGGTGTTACACGCATACTGTAACTCTCTCATCTGTTAGCTTCAGTGTCTGATCAATTATTCTCGCTATTGCATATTTTGCCATTAAGCACAGACTCAATTTCATTGTCACCATATTGCTGTTTGCATAATTACTTGGGTATTTGCACAATTACTACTATTTGCACATGGCTGCTCTGCAATTAACTTGCTTTATCTATATGCTTCTTATATATACATCTTATATTTTTTGCTCTGAAAATTGTACTAGTAACTTCTGGTCAGTTCTCACATTATCCTGTTTATACTGACTATATGTAAGATATACGGCAATGACAATTGCTAAAAGCGCTATACAAATAGAATTGAATTAAAATGAATATACATTGTGCAATCACATCTACAACCAGTCTTCATGTTACTGTCTATATTGCACTTTTTCTATGGTGTACATTTATTAAGTTCATACTACATCTCAGCCAAGTAGCTGTCAGGTTCTCAGTAAGTCTATCATTTTGGCACTAACGTAATCATGTCATGCACGTGATCATATCATGTCATTATAGCTTATATCACAACACGTCATATCACGTCTTGCACGTGATAACAGCTATCACTATATCTGATTACACCATCACACCATGCCCTTACCAGACACTTATCCCATTCACACTACGTTGTCACTACGGTGGGTTTGTCCAAAGTGGTAGATGGTGCAAGGGTTAATACAAAATTGTCTGAACATGACAGAAGCGGTGATAACCTGCTGCATGAGTATCTTACCTTGTTTAAGCCAGTTTGTACTTCTTTCATCGTCAGCCAATTACACTCCCTGTTTGGTAATCGGAGAGTGAATCACAGATGAGAATGTGAAAAAGTAGATCAAATAAAGATTAAGTTTTGTCCCAAAAAGACTCCAGCGCATTAAAATTCGCTTATACCACTTCCGCACTGTTTCAGCTATGAAAATGTTAAGTAATCTGAGGAACAATATTCAGATCAGCTTTTCTATTTAATATCTATTGGTGCAGGTATGGGTGGTACAGTGATGTAGTGGTTAGCACTGTCGCCTTGCCCCTCCAGGGTCTGGGTTCGATTCCCGATCATTGCCGCCCCTGTGTTAATGGAGTTTGCATGTTTCGCTTGGTGGGTTTTCTCCGGGTACTCCGGTTTCCTCCCACAGTCCAAAGACCTGCAGATTAGGCCCATTGTGTGTGTGCCCGCCCTGTGGTGAATTGGCACCCTGTACCCAGCCTCGTGCCCCACGAGGGATAGGCTCCAGGCCCCCCGTGACCCTGAATACAGGATTAAGTGGTATAGACGATGACTGCTAATCAATCAAGTAAGTATCTATCCATCTATAAAAATAAACATGCATAAACTTTGTACACACACAAAAAAAAAACCACACAAAGTGCCACTTTTGCACAGAAATTTGGAAAAACACTTTTGCACAGAACAAGAACAAACATTTAATTAAGAAAACACTCAAGTGCTATATCAGTTCTTAAGTTCTTTTAATTATACTATACTTTTTTGTTGCTGTTGTTTCACAGTCCTCAGCTTTGTCTTCAAATCTTTCTACATAATGATGTTAATTTATGTGTGAGCATCTACTTAAGTCCTATTTTTCAGGGCAGGTACATGTCGAAAGATGTCAGTTACATAGAGTTAATACAGTGGATTATTTATCATGTAGTGCAATATTAAAGGAATGCTTTAAGCCTTTTAACAAATTGTTTGTGGGAGCCGTGTAATAATACCTGTTCATGTTAAACTGTGTTGTTCTAACAGGTTTGCTTTAAAAAAAAAAAAAAGAAATCCATCACACTATTTCAAACACACGGGTAAGGGTCATTATTTATGATGCATTTTGAATTAAAAAAAAAATGCTCCAAATTGGCAAAATAAATGCCATATTTAACCACTTTAAATAAAATTTAAAAAAAGTGTTATAAAAGCTCAAATTTTCCTGTCCTGCACAACAGGTGCATGTGACCAGCCGAATCTGATAAGCTATTTTGTGAAATTAGTACATCTCATGCTTTCAACACTCTCATATAATAATTGTGAATAAAATAAAATCAAGGCCATTTGGAAGGGCTTGAGTGATTATACACTGTAATAATACAACACATCACATACAAATGACAAAATCCAATTAGATAGAAGGTGTCCGTGTCTGAAATTATTATAATGTAAATATGCTTTTTTTTGTTGGCTCGGAGTCGGTCAGCTATAAGAATGTAGAATGTCTCTCAATAGCGGAACAGATGCAACAACAGTAAAGATCATTTAACATAAATTTAACATTCATAAAAACCGTAAAACAATCAGAAAATAGCTACAACTCTACGCATGTCTCCAATTAAACCATAACGAGCATCCAGTTAAGAAGTGTGGTTCAAAGTGATAGAATTCAGCATCCGCTAGAAGAGTCCGGCGATTTCTCCGGTCACTGGGTCCAGATCGATGTCGTAGAAACAGGGCCGTGTTGGGAGGCCTGGTATGGTGGGCATCTGTAGAGAGAAACCAAAAAGTGAGAAACATGAGGCAATTTATAATAGTGGCACAACAGATTTATTCGAACTAATTCATTTTGTCTAACAGCGGCTCCAACATAGTCTTGCAGGTTGTAATTTAAACCAGATTATAATGAATCAAGTCCAAATCATTATGGTTTTTATAGTTACAATGTTCACAGGGACTTCTACAGTTGACCCTCGACAGAACTGTATAAAATAAGATGACGATGAAATTGATATGGTAAAGCTTTCTGTGAGATGTTAATTTAGCATGTTTGAAAGGAGTCGCGGCGGCACAGTGGCTTAGTGGTTAGCACTGTCCCCTTGCACCTTCAGGGTCTGGGTTCCCGACCACATTCCCGACAGCTCCCACAGTCCAAAAGACATGCAGATTAGGTTAATTGGCGTTCCCAAATTGCCCGATGTGCCTGTGTGTGTGAGAAAGTGAGAGTGTGTGTGTGTGTGTGAGAGTGCGTGCGAGAGTAAGAGTGTGTGTGTGTGTGTGTGTGTGTGTGTGTGTGTGTGTGAGTGAATAAAAAGAGTCTCCAGTATCAGCAACTTGCAACAGTCAGGGGGGGGAGGAAAAAGAAGAAGAAAAAAGAGAAAACCTGTTTCAGATGCAGATATTATCAGATGGAAGGCTTTACACTTTCCTATTAAAATGGCTTTATTACATCACGTATCGAACCCGTATCTCGTAATTCTTTTCTAAATAAAAATTATACGTTTTGTCAAACTCCCATGGTATAAAAGAAATACAACATTTACTTAAATGTTGCTTACAGACACAACATGCAAGGCTTGCCAGTCTTATCAGTTCAGTGAACTGGCTAGGCGTATTATAATCTAATCAGCAGTTTGATATCAAGTAAACAAAGATGTTTATATAATGAATTTCCTGCTCTAATTCAAAGAAAACCCACATTGACATTGACTTTTAATGCTCACCGTGCCAACTAGCGGATAGAGAAAGCCAGCGCCAACACTTGCACGGATATCACGGATAGGAAGGACGTAGCCGGTGGGCACACCCTTCTTTTCAGCATCGTGAGAAAGAGACAGATGAGTCTTAGCCATACAGATGGGCAGATTGCCAAAACCCTACAAAAGACAAAAAAGAAAAAAATGGAAATTCGTTTACAAACATATGGTTTATTTAAGTTAATTGGTTAATATTAAGTTATTTATCAGCACTGCAAAAAAGAATTTGCTCATATATGGTTGTGTACATGTGTTCACGAGCAATTATTCATACAAGTCAGATAAATAATTACATCCATAAATCTCCTCTTTGGTCTTCCTCTAGACCTCAATCTGGCCTCTCTGACTATCTCCAAAACATCTAACATGGTTTGTCCCTCTGATGAACTTATTCTCGATCCTATCCATCCTTGTCACTCCCAAAGAGAACCTCAACATCTTAAGCTCTGCTACCTCCAGCTCTGCTTCCTGTCTTTTCTTCAGTGCCACTGTCTCTAAGCCGTAGAGCATCGCTGGTCTCACCACTGTACTGTACACCTTTCCTTTCACCCTCACTGATACTCTTTTGTTGCACAACACACCCGACACTCTTCTTCACCCATTCCAACCTGCCTGTACCCACCTCTTCACCTCCTTTCTATTCTCTCCGTTGCTCTGGACCGTTGACCCCAAGTACTTAAAGTCCTGCACCTTCTTTACCTCTGCTCCCTGTAGCCTCACCGTTTCACTTGGGTCCCTCTCATTCACACACATGTATTCCATCTTGTGTTCCCTGCTCTCACTACAAAGCACAATGTCATCTGCAAATGTCATAGATGAGGTTAGACAGGAGTCTCCATGGACTGTCATCCTGTCCATCACCAGAGCAAACAAAAAGGAGCTTAGAGCCGATACTTGATGCAGACCCACCTCCACCTTGAACTCTTCTGTCACACCTACAGCACACATACATCACATCCTGCACCACTCAAATATACTTCTCTGTCACTTCCTCATACAACACCACAGCTCCTCTCTCAGCACCCTGTCGTATGCTTTCTCTAAATCTACAAAGACACAATGCAACTCTCCATTACCTTCTCTGTACTTCTCCACCAGCATCCTCAAGGCAAATACTGCATCTGATGTACTCTTTCTAGGTATGAAACCACAACACCTGATGTACTCTTTCTAGGTATGAAACCACAACACCTGATGTACTCTTTCTAGGTATGAAACAATAAAAGACGTCCAATCTAATTAAACGAAATTCTGAGATCAGCATCCAAAGATCTGAAAGCAATATGAACAAAGAAAAAACATCTTTTTTTCAACTCCATTCAAACATGATCCTATTCAAAGCTCAGTGAGGCAATGTATGACTGCAGAATACTTGCGCTTTATTCCCTTTTCCTGCACTGAAAATCTATTTATTAAAACTTAAAAAAATACATTATATTAAAGAAACGTAAACTGTAATTGAGAGCAGAAACCTGCTGCCAGGAAACACTGTATATGTAAACTGATCCAGTGCAGGGTACACAAAACCACTGAGGTGAACACTTGAACAACCAGTTCGCCTCAAATACAAACTGGTCACGCAAGGTTGCCTTTAGTGCAGTCTCAACTAAATAACACATCAGATGACTAAAGTGTTGTAAACTCCGCCTCCTGGTGCTGCCGTCTGTAGAAGTGAAGCGCCCAGGAGTTTTGTATAATGAAGACGACTGCATCCTCTGCAGTACGAAGTGGGGAATAGGCTATGGAAAAAGTGACTTTGGCTAATACCTTAAGTTCTGTTATCTTAATTGCAAATAATAAAAAGTTGCTGGTGGAAGGTGGCCACAGATAATGCATCACAAGACCAAACAATACATTTTGTGATGTTTTGCTTTATTATAAATTTGGCTAAATTCTCCCGTCCTTATCTTTTAGACAAAAATATTACCAAGTGCTAGCAGGGGGCATAACCCTGATAAATGGTCTTACCTGTTTGGTGTATAGCTCCACTTTATGCTGGGCTTCTGGGAGGAGCTCGATATCATCTGCTCCATAAATCTTCTGTGCAATTATTCTGATCTTATCAACAACAGGCAACTAAAGAATCGCAATACAGAAGCACTTAATGCATAAATACAAACAGCAACATTGTGAAGTACAGAATAAGTAATGACAGTGTGAACCTCAGTGTTGTAGAGAAATTTGAAGTTGCTGGGTTCTTCTGCAGCTTTCTGCACAGCTTTTCCCAACTCCATGGCTCCAGCGCCCCCATCTGCCCAGTGAGTGCAAGGAACTGCATCAAAGGCTCCTGCCTGTTTAGCCAGCTCGCAGATTAACTGCATTTCAGCATCAGTGTCTGTCCTGAAGACAAGCATGCAGAGAGAACGTTCACACTCAAAATATATGTACAGTCCTAAGATAAAGTATAAAGCCCAACAAGGTATGTAAAAATAAACAACAAGACGGTGTGATGTGCGTAGACAAAATGTGGGGTTACTATCACAAATTGATTGCTTTTCTTTAGCAGCATGTCCTAAAGTGTAATCTCAATTTTATTTGTATGGAGCAGTTAACAATGGTAGCTGCCAAATCAGCGTTAAAGAATCAAAAATGTATGAAGATTTGTGAGAACATGTATGGGGGAAAAAATACACTAAGTAAACTATCAGGTTGTCCCTGATGACCAAGCCAAAGGGTGATGGCAAGAATGACAATAGGAAGAAACCTTTAAAGGAATCAGACTTAATACAGGGGATTCCTCATGATTTTTGAAATGAGGATGGGTTCCCTGTTTTGTCTTGCTTTTTCAATGTATTTGAATGTATTCCATTTTGCTTTTAATGTGACTTCATATGAGAGCTCCTCCAACAATTATTCTTGCTCTCACCAGAGAGCTACAGTTGCTCTGCTGCTCTCTGGTGAGGCATGGCTCAGCATTGGCTCATTTATACAGACACTAAAATAGTGTGCTCAGAAGAGGAGTGACACAGAGGGAGTTTGAGGTATAAAAAAAAACTTTCATCTGTCTAAAGACAGAACTTGTTATTATTATTATTATTATTATTATTATTAAGAACTTATTATCTATGTTCTGTTATTCTGCACAATCAAAAGTCCTGGTTTAACTTGAACACCCCTGACAGTAACAAAGACGTTAATTATAAAAACCTTCGACAGCCATAACTAATATCAGAGCCACAAAAAAAATATATGTATAAATAAAATGAATAAATAAATAAATTAATTAATTAATTAATAAAAAAAAAACAAATAAATAGCACCTTTGGACCAATCTGAATCAAAGATCAAGAGTTTCGTTCCGGGAGCATGTTCGTAAGTCCGACAAAGTGAGTCTTATATGACTTTAACATGAACCTACAATGTAAAGCATACCAAGCCACTTGGTTAAATCTGTCCCCTTTCCCCACACTGCCATCATGTGTCCAAAAACCGTAACTGCACCTTAGAAATGAATCTCACATCTCAAACCCAAATGTTGTCTCTGTGCCTTTAAATCGTAAGGAGAATCCCATGAGGAGTTTTCCACTATCTTGGGCTGTGAACTGTTTTGTTGAGGATTTTCCAAAATTAGGATTAATCAGCATCAGGGGTCCGTTCTTCGTACGTCGCTTGACACATCCGAGATGAACTGACACATCTAAGATGAGATCATCGTGCTAA
>JAOVVB010171881.1:0-11415 GCA_028570985.1 Heterobranchus longifilis | reverse complement strand
TAAGCCATGCTGCAATAGCATGGCTAAAAATGCAAAAAAAAAAAAAAGTCAAGCTTTCTAATAAAAGGGGTGCTACCTGGTAGGACAGTTTCTAGAGTTCTGTCCAGAAACTTGAAAATTGCAGGGAATAAATGTAAGAAGTCTTGTTAAGTCAGCTGACACGTCTTGGTAAGAAACTGCAAAACTGTTTCATGACATTCACAAAGTCACAAAACTGTTTCACAAACCATTATTCCAACATGAGAAAATTCACATTTTCTGTCCTGCGCTTTTGAAAGGTTTGCTGAGTCTGTGCAGCCTCCTGTTTGCCCTAGTGAAGTACAGGGGAGGAGGGTCAGAGCCAAGTCATTTCCGCTATTTGGACTTAGCCCTGTGAAAGCTTCCCGGGAGGCCAGAGGACTCATTAGGTGCGGTGACACTATTGCCGCAGGAGGTGTCACCGGGAAACTAGCTGACAGGTCCTTAAATATAACACACATTTCCTCTGACCTCACATCCGGACAAGCTGCTGGAGCGTGATCACTGCTCTGCCTCCAAGGCCAATATGTCTTCAGTCATCATTTAAAATGAAAAGTACACCCACAGGCTGCACAGATGCACACACACACACCGGTGTATGAGAACCTACAGTAAAAATGCACATCCATATCAAATATTTGCAGCACATTTGGCAACTCCAAATGTCAGTGAGAGGTTACTGAAAACATCAATACCCAGAAATAAAGTATTTACTGCAACAAGTCCTCCAACACATACGACCATAGTAGGTCGTTTGTTCCTACCCTCTAATAGGACCCATAGAAGCATTTATTAAATTAGCGCCCCTAGCGGTGGCAGGAAATACGACCCTCAGGAATGCTTTCCATCCTCATACCTAAACGTAATGGTTGCGGTTTTAAACACGTCATTAACGCTGTGAAACGGTTGCAGTTTGGTTAGGTTTAGGCACAAAAACTACTTGGTTAGGGTTAGAAAAAGATTGTGGTTTGGGTTCAAATCAGTACATTTGTTACATTACTTCACTTCCATACATACGTAGATGACGTATTTATGCATATGACGTAGAACGTGATGTAATTCCATTTGTTATGTAAAGTCTCCATCCACCACCCCTCCCGCCTGCCCTTTCTTGATTTTAAAACTACGTTACATGACTTCCTGTTTTGCTGTCTTCATAATTACTACGGCCACCGCCTAACAATAAACACAAATATGAGTTGTAACTGCTGCTTGTACAACCTATGATGTCGTTTTTCGGTCGAGTACAGAGTACTGACATTCACATGATGCTTTTTACTCAGTCACTCATGTCAACGACCACACAGGTCAGTGATGCTTTATACCAGTTGACAACAAAGGACAGACAAAAGAGACTGTGTTGGCTATATTTTCCCGTTACATTTTATTCCCCCCACTTCCTTTCCGTGAACAAAGCTAAACAATAGGCCAAATGTTTCACTTTGCAATTCACTGTCAGGGGAACGAGCTGCTCCACTTTGCATGCCATTGTTGTTCTCTGAATGATACTGTGCTCCACACAGTAACATTGCTTCAGAAAATCAGTTTCACTCAACACCTGATTTGTGTTTGTGGCTGCTCCAGGGGAAGCAGGGGTATAATGTGCTGAAAGGGTACCTTGTTACTAACCAAGCAGAGACCAAGGAAACAAAGGTCTTCTACACTTCTTGAAAAGTTTTTTGTTTTTTTTTCTTTTCAAATATATCCATCCAAAATAAATCTACAAATGTAGAACAATGCTCACTGAGCACACTAAAGGCCTTTGTTAAGTACGCTGGGTTCTTGTTCTTGTATAATGTTAACAGTCCAATCTAACGGTTCTGAAATCCAGACCAGATCCAGGAGCGGTAAGAAGAAAGGAGTGGGGGGTCGCAGTGCTTGTGAACAACAGGAGGTGTAGCCTAACCCAAGGCACATTACTGTTAAAGAAAGCATGTTACCGGGATATCAAACTGTTAGTGTTAGAGTGTCCATCCATATTATCTGCCAGGGGAGTTTACATATACACCACCATCAGATGCCACGGGTGTAGCGTGTGACATCGCCCGCTCCGTCATCACTAAACTACAGACTCAAGTGACTCCTGCCTGAATCATGCCTTTTTGTGCAGCAGTTTATGCTCCTGCAGAAGAAGGTCACATAAAAGTGTATGGTGCAACACAGCTAAAAGGCTATGACAGACAAGGTGGAGGCAGCTGGTTCTCCATTCCCTCAGTGGTCAAGACAGCATGCTATTGGTCAACAGTGATGAATCCAACATGAAATATATAGTTTACCCACAATGCACACTGCCACTAATAGCAGCATAGCAATGTTGGTGTGATCAGGCTTTCATTCTCAGTGACAGGCATGCTGAGATACTTGTCTACCCAAAGTTCACACAAGTCATCTTCCAAAGCTTCCTCAATAAAATAGGACGAGCAAGAACAGTTATTGGGGCATATTTGTCAAGTACAAGAAAACAGCTTAAGGGTGTTTTCACATTAGGTACGATTGTTTCGCAAGTTTTGATAATTATGTTGCTCACATGCCAACTTGTGGCACAGAGCTGTCTGAGCAGCTGATATATTAGCTCCACACACACCCTATACATTATGCGTTAATAATCAACATGATCCCAGATGTAGCTGATTAGTCAAACATTGCTGGTGCAGGCTCACTGTATCTGTAACACGGCCTGAGGCAGGTCTGCTGACAGACGACTCCACACAGTGTCCAATAATAAACATAGGACATAGGAGGAAACATGAGACCCGGGTTGACTTCCAGTCCTTATAGGTAATCCATCATCGTAGTGCTGACTGGCTAACTTTCAGGGACCCATGTGGACGACATACAATACAGTAAAGAGAGAGTAAAGAGAACCTCTGGCCCAGTCACGGATGTGTTATGCCCCCCCAATTGACACTGAGCATTGTTTCCCACTGTCTCCGCTGGCTCGTCGTAGACCAGAAAGGATAAACAGAGCACTGAGCTTGGCACAAAGTTTGTCCTCCTCCCTAATGAAGTGCAACCTCCCGAGTCCAAACATCGTTCATCATACTCCAGAAGCCTCAGTGTTGGTGTGTGAATGTGCTCACTTATATACCGGATGTCTGTCCATATCTGCGTCTCTGTGCTTGTGTTTTCATGTTTTGTCCTACAGACTGCAGGCAGCCAAATAGAGCTTGAGTAACTGTAACAGAGAAGATGAAACAAATAGGCCAGTTTGACCCATTTGTTTTTTGGCTTTTGCTTTGTTTGGCACAAAACTCATACATCCAATTTCCTGTCTATTAGACAACGATAAGAAATCTTAGTTATATCTGATTTTCATGTACACTGTGCAAGGTAAGTTGCCATTGTTGATTTATGCAGCCTTATGAACTTCCCAGTTATTCCTATAGGAAATACCTTTTTTCAGATTTTGCAGCTGTGCCATAATATTTACATGATAAATCATTAGCTTGTGTTTAGTCTGTGCTCAGATGCATATCTCAATGTAATGTTTTTCCCCATAACATTTTGGCAAGTATGAGTTACGAATGTCTACAGTAAAAGTCATTTATGGACAGTTGTGTGTCCTTGAGATCAGGGTAAAGGCTGCAAATTTGTTTCAAACTTTGATACAGGACATTTTAATAAATCAGAGTGAAATAATTAAAAGAGGACTGTTCGATCAAAGACACGATTGGATGAAATACGTCTTGCATGAGGGTAAAGAGCAAAAGGAAATTATGCTTGGAGATAATTCTGAGAAACTGAACTCTGGCTTTGGATGTATGATATCTTCCATATGGTCCTGTGCTGTTTTACAGCTGTAGCATAACAAAAGAAGTTGAGCATATCCAGACATGGCTGTGTTGAGTATAACATATGAGGGCCAGTATGGCTGCTTTGTTTCTTATGTTTGCTGGGGCTGTACATTGCAATGGCTAAAACTCTGTGTCCGTTTCATTAAAGTGACAAATCCATTTATAATATTCCTCAGATCTTTAGCATAACAAATTACATCATCGATCGGGTCGCAAAAAGATTTAATGCAACGGATTTGAACATTTGACCCGGATCTCTGGAAAGTTCATGAAATGAACACTATGGTTTTAGATACTATAGCTACATGTTTGTTTGAAAAGTTAAAAGTTAGATATAGAGTTTTGTGGATGTGGGTGACGGGGGGGGGGGGGGGATGAATGTATTTCTCCTAAATTTTGACAACTCTGGTTTTCAGTCATGTCCACAATTGCACTGTAATCAACATTTTAGTTTTGGGTAGGCTTGCCACGGTAGTCGGTGTTACCGATCTTACACAGTGTTTGGGCATACACCGATTGCATTACTTACCCACTGCCCCCACCACTGTTTTTCTTTTTCTTTTTTTTACAGTTTCCGGCTCCTGTCTATGAGGCGTTCAATTACAGACCACACTGAACGGTCGTGGTTGGCAATAAGTAAAATCCTTTACATATGGCCAATAATTGCCTTTGATTTGTTTGTTGACATTGATCATTAGAACACCTCAAATAAAGCTGATGTCAACAGCTGGATCACTTTTCTAAATCAGCACTCAGCCTATATTAGCTTGTTTTCTTTGGTAAGTGGCTGTATGCAGTAAGAGATGTCTCAACATCGAAAATAATGGATTTGGTGGGGGGGGCAATATGTTTTATGTTTTGCAGTATGTTCTGTCCCCTATTAACTGCAGCTTGTTGTTAAATGTACTGCATTTATATAGCACTTCTATCTAAAGCGCTTAACAGTTTGCATTTCAATTGCCCATTCACACACACACGCACACACACAAGCACACACACACACACACACACACACACAAGTCACGGGCCTGATCATAGGGAGCAATTGGGGTTCAGTGCCTCGCTTAAGCACCAATACGTAAATTATGACTTTAAAGCTACACTTAACGGGCGCACTGGCGGCTCAGTGGTAGAGCGTGCGCTCCATGATGCTTAAGTCTTCGCTGCAGCGGCCGTGGGTTTAACTCACGCTCGCAGCACTTTGCTGCATGTCGTCCTCTCTCTCTCACCCCTTTCCTGTCTGCCTTCAGCCGTACTATCAATAAAGAAAAAAAAAAAAAAATCTTTAAAAAAAAGCTGCACTTAACATTTGTATTATAACAATGCATCAAATTATACTGCTTGTAGTGATGAACCCACAGAGAGTTATCACCCAACTCTGCAGCTCCCCTTGTGTCTGCTGGTTTAAAACAATGAATGCAAGTTTAATGAAATTGTTTTAGTTTCTCTATTTGTTTTTGTTTCCTTGTTACATTGACCAACATTAAAGTTACCTAACCATTGTGTGATTAACTGGTAATAATGGTGTGGTCACAGTAATATGAAGAGGCAATGCCATGTAATACCTTTGTGAAGGTTGAAATGCGGTTGAAATTGGTGTTGCCGTGTTGGGTAATTCCTGTTATTTTGTTCAGGTCCTCAACTTCACTCCGTGATGGAAAGTCATAAACGTTATATTTGTGTTGACAAGATGTATTCCACTTTTTCCACATCACTATAGGACTGCTCTTGTCGAACATTGTATGCTGCTTTGTTCTGATTCTTTGTTGATTAAAATTCAAGGCAACATCTTCAACAAGTATAGTTCACCTCAGATGCCCCACCACCTCACAGACAGAAGATAAGAAGCTATCATAACACAAGGTAACATAAGGAGAAATAGGTCACATTAAGGATATGAACCTCTGCTTGGCTGTGTGTGTGTGTGTGTGTTCAGCAGTCTCCGCAGATAACGCTCCCCTATCTCTACTCCATTTAGTGCCGCCATGCCTCTGTCTGGGTTACACCGACTGCCGCCTCGGGGGAAATAAGGATACGGTCTCTCAGGTTCCCAGCAGGCCCAACATATGGGAGCTGCTCTCTCATCCAGTAGAGATGAATTCATCCCAAACTCATCTCCTCACACAGATTAATTTGGCAGACATGGCGAGGCAGGTGGAGAGTGTTGAGCAGCATCTGCGTGTGTGTATGAGATTGATGTGGATACTTTGCTTTTGTGTATCTCACTTCGGTACCACTGAAGGCACGGGTGATGGAAAATGGAATGAGATGTCAGTGTAATGTTATTTATTGTCATCTCTGTGTTATTATTAGTCTCAGAAGTGAAGGAAGGGAGATTCATAATTTATTGCGACAGTATAGACGTGTGAATCAAAGTTGACGATGTCATTATAGCACTTTTAACTATAAACTTTAAACTACAAAAAACTATAAGAGAAATACTGATCAAGACTGATCAGAAAGTCAAGTTTAAATTAAAGGCAAATGCAGATTAGTACTAGGATGTTTGCTGATGACTCCCAACATGATTAAAAGATCATGCTTTGGATTTTTGTTACGGACAGGGCTGATGTGGTTGGTCGATATGCTCTTGTCCGACCAAATCCTCATTGGTCGTCACATTAATAAGGTCGTGTGTCCACTGTTCACCAAAGCATTTT
The DNA here is from genome assembly GCA_028570985.1 of Heterobranchus longifilis. Lineage (NCBI taxonomy): Eukaryota > Metazoa > Chordata > Actinopteri > Siluriformes > Clariidae > Heterobranchus > Heterobranchus longifilis. Next base: position 4,943 of record JAOVVB010171881.1, on the reverse strand, counting down.
TTCACAGTTGAAAATGCCAGGCGCTCTTCTGAAAATGCCCTGCAGGGAGCTCTACAGGACTTTGGAGGCGCAGTGGGGTTTTTTTTCAGCCTTTTGGTTGCGTCTGGTTGCTATGATACGGAATATCTGCGGTAAACATATCAGCAGCTCCGTGCAAAGTACAGTACAGTACAGTACAGTATACGGATATATATGGTTCTGCAGTATTCATTTCTCTGCCATTGTTGTTTTTGTTCAGCACTTGTATGTGGGATGCGACGGTTTGTCTTTGTGTTATTTGTCCTGCCCCTCCTCCACTGTGATTAGACAGCTGGGTAGCGTTTTACCCAAAGTTGAACATTTTTCAACTCTCGACCAGAAAAAAAAAGGCAAAAGTGCAACGCTCAGCTCAGAATTGATGCTCAGCGCCTCGTCACGCTGCTGTGTGTAAATACACAGCACTCCAGTTGCAAAGCATTAAAAAAATACGCTGGCCTCAGGATAAAACGCTTTAGTGGACTAAGTGATACCAGGTAGAGTGTACTCTACGATTTAGTTAATCTACAGACAGCATCCCGATTCTTTTCTTTTTACTACAGCCCGAGACATAAGTCTGTGACGTAGTAGTTACGTCCATGACGTGGTTACGTCCATGATGTGGTTACGTTATTGGTTAACTTTAAAAAAGTCAACATTGACACGAACAGCGGTCTCCTAGGTGAAAGTCCTGTGTTTGTTTGATCCGTCCACCCCACGCTCCTTTGTACGCAGACTTTGTCGCTCTTTATACTACGTCATCTGCCTTCCTCCTTTGCTCCCGCCATAATCATTTCTATGGCCACTAGAGGTCGCCGCCTAACAACAAACGTAAATATGAGTTTCAGTTTTAGTTTTCATTTTCAGAGCGATTTAAGTTCTTATGATTTGAAAGCGTATGACCTGAAATTATTATTTGAATTAATGAATGTTTCTAGGGGAATGCTTTTAAGTTGAACCAGCTTACAATGTTTTACAGTGTGCTGTTGTTTTGGGTTCAGTACAAGCCCATGGCTAGTTCTGATATTTTTTTTTATCAATGGAGAGTAAACCCTGAGCCTTTAATGTTGAATCGTATCTTTGCAGACGTTGAAGTCTCTAAACCCATAAATCTGCCAAAGCACTTGACTGATTTACACACCTGAATATAAAACTAACTTGGACACAAACTCACGGCGAGAGGGTCAAGTGCACCTTCTGGGCTCTGTTAGGTCTAATTTTAAATTCAGAACGAAGGGCAGCTTTACTGTAGAAAGTAATAATGATAATAAAAACAGAGAAACTAGTTCAGCCTCCAGGCCACTGGCTCAGCTGAAAAATAAAAACCATATGGTTGCAAACACAATCCGCCTTGATCATCCAAACCAACAAATACAGCCATTTGGTGCAGTGGTTTCCTCCAGACAGAAGTCAAATGCTTCACTGCCTTCCTGGTTTTGGGTGGAATGACGGCAAAAGTTAACGGATATAGAGTTTGGGGGTTGGCTCAAGGTAACGGGTAATTGGGCTTTTTAATTATAAGAGTATGGTGAAGAATAGACATTTAAACAGCAATCAATATACATACAGTAAAAAAACAAAACACTAATCCCCATAGTGGAAGCAAAAATATAATAGAAAATTCTTCTTTTGAACTTTGAATATAATCCAAAGTGATTCAAACTAAAGTCATCAACTCACCTCAAAACATTGTTACTACATAGCCATCTGAGATGGGTTTTTTGACATTATCAAACTGAAACAGGAGAGTCTGAGCCACTTATTTACTTTCAGACTCATGAAATGTAACAAAAGCCATGAATAATGCACTATGCTTGCAGAACTTATTCGGAATATGATTTTTTTTTCAACCCCTATAAATAGAATAGAAATCCTTATATTATCAAGAGCCACATGTTACAAAAACAGTGTCTCCAGTGGCTACTTGGTAAGCAATTAAAAATGAGAAAATAGCAATAACATTAATAAATAGTTTTTCAAATTAATTCCCTTTGTCTGCAGTGTTTGTTTTATTTCCGGCTAATGACTGCTCATGGAAGGAGTATAATACATAAAATGCAATATTCACAGGATAATTGGAGATGCAAATGGGAAACCAAACACACTGAAAGATGATTTACTGAAGACTGTTGCACCATGATGTAGCTCTCCTAAGATTCAGTGTTTTCCTCTGTGTAGAAAACCAGGGACCTTTAAACCTCATCAAAGACATGACGACTCTTCAGACCGGCTGCCAACTTGTTGGTCTACGGTTTGTGGCAGAGGTTAATAAGCACTGTGGTTGCTATCTGATGGTTTTCCAAGGGTGATGGGAATCTGTGTGTGTGTGTGTGTGTGTGTGTGTGTGTGTGTGCGTGTCTGTGTGTGTGCGTGTGTGTGTGTGTGTGTGTGTGTGTGTGTGTGTGTGTGTGTGTGCGTGCATGCGTGTGGGTGTGCATGCGTGTGGGTGTGCGTGTGCGTGTGTGTGTATGAAAAGAGGACAGAGGAAGACCACTGCTCCTGGTTCACTGTCTGAGTGCAGTTTTTTGTTTTCCTTCCACACTGTTGCTTTTGGGACAGTGAACTAAAACGGCAAACTGGTGTCACTTTGTGGAGGGCATATTTCTTTTGTTATAATATTATTATTGTTAAAGATTTAAATTGGGCTGCTGTGCACCACTGTGCTACCCATGTTTACTTTGCCAACTGAGATTGTAAAATGCAAAACAATCTGTTTTGCATTAAGGCACGGTCACACCAGAAAGTGTAACGACAAAATTAATTGTGCGTCTTTGCAAAATTCTTTCAAAATCTGTTTCTAGAAATTTGGTGACGTAGTGAATATGCGTAAGTTTGATTTATACTTTGGTGTGAAATCTACGCCATATGTACGTATGTACGTAGGTACACGTACCTGTAAATGCTGTAGCCTGACGTGCACCTCCCCAGAAATTGAACTACACATTGTGGCAACACAGACCGCAACAACTGACCGCTTAATAACGTAGCAGCATGAAAATGTGTTGGTTGTCCCATAGCATCTGCTACATAGCAAAGATGGTGACCATTCATGGTGAGTAGTGTCCAGCGTTCCACACTCAACTTTTTGGTTGTTATAAGTGCACCATCCGGTTACTCGTAGTGCACTGCATTTTGCCACACTTCTGTGTGCACACACTATGCACTCAAATTAGCAAGTGTAAGTACAGAAGTACGCAAATTGACACAATGCAACAGTTTATTCAAAAGGCATATTTGTACCATTGACTCCTGTCTCGTAACTGTCTGCAAACCATGTCTCTTTCGTGGAGCAGTTTATACTCCAACAGACAAAGATAAATAAAGGTGAATGGAGCAACAAAGCCAATAAGCTACGATATCCACTCTGGCTCTCTGTTCTCTCAAAGGTCAGCACTGTCAAGACCGCTTTCTGTTGGTCAACAGCACTAATTCATGGGACAATGTTCACCAGTTGAACTCAATCCAAAAAAAATCATGCAGATTTTTTCATTTTAAATACCATTGTGACCAGCAGTTAACTTAAGGCAACAGGGGAAGCTGTATGCTGGAGATCATGTAGCCAGGCATCCCAGCAGCACTGCCAGTTTCTGCTGCCACTGGTGTCTCATGAGTCATTTATCAAAGGTTCCCACTGCTCTTAAATCATTCCACTGTAAATTAGGATTTATTTATATTTTACTTTTTTTTTTGCACAACACGCAGTCATTTAAGAGCTAATATGACACAAGTATGGCACCTTTTGTGAGGAAAACCTGCTAAATGCTGATTGTGAAGGTTTTTCTGAAAGAAAAAAGAAAAACTGAGTAATGAATGAATTCCACATTGCCTTTCCCAGAACAGCTTTGCAAACATTAAATATATTAAATAACCCACAGTGTTGCACAGCCCTGCTCCTAATGCTGAGACCCAAATTGGCCCTGTGTGAGTCCTTTGTAGCTTTAGGTGGCTGTTGTTGTCTTTAGCCCAATGTGGACAGGATTAGTTATACAATGGGTGGTGTGGTAATGTTGTCATTACTGGAGCAAGTCTATAAATCAAGCCAAATTTGCCTCATCGGTTTCCTTTTTCCTTTATCGTGTTTCTGTACCATACTTTTACTGTTTAAACACTGTGTGTGAAAATGTATACTAGAAATGTATAACATGTGATTTTTGTTGTGAGGATAGTGTAAATGGAACAGACATCGCTAATTTTTGAAACTGATTACACAGATGTCTTATCCTGTGCAGATTGGTCACCAACATTGCAGATGTTTGGTGTTTGCTGCATTGAGTTGAAAACACATTTTGTTTGACTCCCTGTATGCATACTGTGAGATCAGACTGTAATGAAAAACAGCAAAATGCATAAAATCCTGAATTCAGTGCACTCAAGTGAAACTAACGATCCAACAACCAAAACCACAAAAAGAAAGAAAGAAATAGACCCATATCAGCATACTTAGATCCAATAAGCCTGAATCAAAGAGATGTTTGGCAACAACATTATGATTCCGTTTTGAATTATCCCCTTTATGTGGTGATCACAGGCAACTGAGGAATAGTTACAATTGTAATGCAAGTGAATTCACTAGAAAGGATGCAGATTACAGAATGAATAAGACTGACTGCCACTCACAATTATCTTATTATATCAAAGTGTGTTTAAATGCAAACCAAAATAGAGTTGGGACCGATCCTATATCGGTATCGGGTTTTGACACAGATGTGATTTATTCATCAGATATCAGACTGACGTCACCGTTACATCTACCGATCCATAGAAATATGTAAAAATTAGGGATTGACTGATTAATCGCTCGGCCGATTAATTAGGTCAATTAATGACATTTTCAGATAATCGGCATTGGCCAATTAAAGTGCAGAGTGTGCAGATCTACAAAAGGACCAAAAACAAAGAGATGCTGCTTGGTGGTCCTGTGCACTAAC
>JAOVVB010171870.1:0-11415 GCA_028570985.1 Heterobranchus longifilis | reverse complement strand
ATGAAGTGGTCATTCTCTTACCTGTCAGTACCGTGAGGAGGAGAATCAGAAGTATTTTCGCCATCATGATGATAACACCTCACAGTCGTCAGTGTCCTCTTACAAACTGCTCAGTCTTTATATGAAGCAGGTCCCATTCTGGAGAATTACAAAAGAGATGAACATTGACCTCTTATGCGTCAAACAAGTTTGTGGCTTAAAAATAGAAACTGAAAGAGGAGCTAGAATATAAACACATCCTGGAAAAACAGCTGAGTTCAATAACCTACATTTCAAACAGCCCACACAAACCTTTCCTATTTAGGCTATATTTTGACCTAACCTACATGGGCTGGACGCTGAGGCTATTTATTCTTTGATCAGATATTTAAATCCTATAAAAACTGAAGTGTAGAAAATGACAAATCAGTTTTACAGTGGGTTAACCCACTAATTACTTAAGACTATTACTTAAATGGAAATAGTACATTCTCACTCCCAGCTTGTCAAATAGGGATGCTTAGTCAGGACCCCTTGGTACACACGATGGGGTGTAAAAACACTCTGCGCTGGCCGTGCCATTGTTTTCCTATGGGGAAATTGAAATTATTTCTACTTCGACCTGGTTGCGCTGACATTTCAAAGTGCATCTAATGAGATAACGACTGCGCTGTGCTTTCCCAAAATGTTAAACCTTTCCTTTAAATCAAGAACAATATAATAATCTAAGAATAAATAATTTTACATGTAGCCTAATTCCAATTTATTATAGCCTAACCTACACCATAAAATCAACTGGTTAATAAACAATTATTGCCAATAACAGACACCTATGGATATTTCAGTTGTTGTTAATAACAGGCTAATAATAATAATAATAATAATATATATATATATATATATATATATATACATAATATTTGCAGATGGAACCCAAGAGCCTGGTCTGCTCGAGATTTCTGACTTAAGTTAAAGGCAGTTTTTTTTCTGTTAAGGCAGTTTTTTCTCGCCACTGTCGCATCTTAACACTTGCTTTTGGGTGATATTGGAACTTTGAATATCATTGACTTGAAAATCATTGAGCCTGTTCTCGTCCTGCTCTCTATGAAAAGTATTGAATTGAGTCGGTATGTACCATCAAAAGACAGGTGGTTTTAAAAAAAAAACCTACAAATTGATTTAATCTTATTTATATTAAGTGGACAGTTTCCTAATATATCACGAGATTCTATCCAGGTCATAAGTATTATCATACAGTATATTGCTTACTGTAATAAACAACTTTTGTCTTATTTATTATTTTACAGAGGCAGAGCACCTTAACTTCAGAGTAAGGGTCAAAGGTCAAGTTTGAGCTCAAGTTTTCTTTGTAGATAAATAATTTCATTTAAAAACAAAGAATAGCTGGACACCAAAATAACTTTAAAGTCCTTTTTCTACACTCTGGTGAGTTAAGGCCTTTATAGGGCAGTGTGTACTGTCAGCTTATAATGAGTGGATGGTGGTGATGCAACCAGCAGGGGGCACTGTTGTACGGTCGTTCTGTGATGAATGCTGTGTTAAGGGACAAGCTGGCCTGATGTCTGGCCTCGGGGAGATCTCCAATTAGTACGTCCTCCAATGTAAGATGTAGTGGGTGAACAAATACTGTAGGTCAATGTCTTCAAAAATAGGGTGCATTTTTGGTGGATAAGAGCTTACAAAAACCATTTGCCCCCCCCCCATGGAAAAAAAAGAAGCTTTTTAGAAAGAGTTTAAAACCCACTGGTGCGGACAGAGGAACAGATGGTGAGACAGCAGATGATGACTCTGCAAGAGCGTGGCTCAAAACAGAAATAGCCTACTCTGACATTCTCTCTCTCTCTCTCTCTCTCTCTCTCTCTCTCTCTCTCTCTCTCTCTCACTAAAAATCTACACATCAAAGACTACTGAACCACAAACATCTCACTTCCAGTAGACTGTTGGGAAAAAAGGGATTGATGGGAGCCAAACAAATGGCTAACGGGGTTACAGTTTACACGCTTGCGGTTAGTTTCAACATTAAAAAATGCACCAACAAGGATAACCAGTTTCACTTACGGATGTAAGGAAGTCCGATGTACGGAAGCCAAGAAAGGCCATGTTGGGATTTTTTGTTAACCTTTATCTCAAGATCACAAGTATATTAACGATTGTTTCCTCTTATTGCTTATAATGTTTATCAGAGATCAGAAGTTCAAACGGCCCAGATCGAGCTGACAGTGACGGAGTTGGTGAAGTTAGCGGAAGGATACACGCGTGACTACGTTCAAAAGTATAAAACTGGCTCTGCGCATCTTTTAATGATTTGCAATGGAAGCAGCGTATATTTACCTCATGCTGTTTACATGTGTCATTACAATCAGCATATGAGCTGAAAGCTGCATGTTTGGCTTTTTTTTCTGGTTGCTTTAAAAATGTCTTAACGTTGGGTAAAACGCTGCGCCTGCACTGTCACGTCCAGCCGTCTCATCGCAGCGGAGGAGAAGTTGCGGCACAAATACCACAATGACCAACCGTCACATCCGACATGTACAATTGCTGAACAACAACAACATAAAGAGAGGATAGATTAATACTGCTGCGCTGTATATTTCTTCATACATACATATATGTGTCCTCTCTCCCTGCGTGCTTCAGCGCCGCACAGATATGACACCCGGCTGGCTGCACGGATATATCCATTAAATGTACCCGAATTCAGGAATATGTAGGCTATAACTACAGACATTAATGTAATCTTCCGTCTGCTGACTGTATCCGTGTATTAATATCAGCGGTGTGGCTCATATCATTGTCGTTAGTTATCCACATCAATAATAATAACTAACACTCTACCTTGTGCCAAGCTCAAGCTGTCGACATTTCTCCTGTGGGTATTCTGTATCATAGTAACCAGACTCAACCATGGCATCACAGGCTGAAAAAACACAGTGCCTAAGGTGCCCAAAGCGCTCTAGCGCTCCTTACTGGCTGGGCATTTTCAGAATACCGCTTGACATTTTTAGCTGAGGGAAAAAGAAGCTATGATGGACACAGACGGCCTTATGAAAGTAACACCAGCAATTGTCCAACCAGTGAAATTTTGGTCGGACAAGAGCATATCGACCAAACGACCAGAAGACGTCAGCCCTAATTAGCAATATAAGTTGTCGCCTCTCTCTCTGATAAGATACGTAAATTGTGCTTCTTCGGTCACCTCTGATTGTTCCGAAAACCTCTGAGCAGAACGAATTATACTCAACAATGTTCCCATCTTGTCCCATGATGCTTTCACACAAAAATTTCTTTTCTCTGGCATACAGTCTACAGCTTACATTATAATGCAAGAACAGGAAACTCAAGGCTGTTTCTGACCATTGTACTGTTTTAAAAAGTAACATTCCAGGTTTAAAAGACTGAACCATGGAAAGTTGCTTAAGAATCTTTATCTCGCCAATGCATTAGTCCCTCTGTACACTGTAAACTCAACTTCCTGTTCTGCACCTGCAGTGCAACAACAAGGTGAAACAAACTCAAGCTTTCCAGTTTACTTCTTACTGATATAGAGTGGTAATATCTGAGAAGTTACAGTACTTAAATGTATTGTACTGCCTCTATCTATCAGTGGGAGAGATGGATAGAAAAGAGTTAGCTCTATTGAAATACCCCCTCTCTAAGGGCTGCGGTGTAATTACTGATAGGGATGTAATTAGCTGAACATGGTTAGATAGTGCAGGTTTTGTGAGGGAGAAAGAGAGACTTTAGAGATAGATAGTGTGCACGCAGAGTGAAGTCTGCATTTAATTAGACGGCCCATGAGATGGCTTGTTAAGAGAGGTCACAATCTAAAAAGGGTGAAGAAAAAAAAGAGAAGGTTGATAAGGATTTGGTAGAGAGCAGGAGCACAGGCAGAAGAGGCAGGAGAGCCAGAGGAGAGGGAGGAGGAAAATGAAAAGAAAGATAAATAGGCAATGTAAACCCCTAACATGAGTACAAGGAAGGGAGCAAAAAGGAAGAATACCAATAGATGAAAGAGAGAGAAGGGGAAAAAGTGGGTAGAGGGTGATAAATCTTGTCGAGCTACAGCAGTTAGGTGGTTCAAGGCCATGGGCAGACAGACTACTATAGTATTCACAGTTCATTTCAAGGGAGGGGAGCCGAGGTAAAGGCTTGGGAGAGGCACAATGTAACGTTAAGTACACAATCAGTAGATTTGTCATCCCCAGAGAATTTATAATGGATTTGGCTTTCAATTCAGAGGGTTAAATGTATAGCTACTGTACTAATGCATCCCAGTGGACAGTTTAAATATATGGCTGAGATCCTATCTGTTCTTGTCCCTGAATCTTGTCTACTACAGTTCTAAACATATTTTTGCTCTATAACAAAAAGAAACTGCAACGCAGGAATCAACAAGGAGCAGCATTCCAGCAGGTTTTACAGAGCAAGGGTGCTTTAGCTTCCATTAGTCCTCAATGAAAATAACAATAAAAAGGCTGAATGTTCCATAGACATATCAGTGCATAGACTTACATACTTGCCAATACCAGCATTTCAGGCAGTATCTGAGGCATTTCCAATACTGGTATCAGAATAACTCTACTAAATGTACTTGCATTCCACCACTGGGCCCTTTAATGAAACAATGCTACTTATGACAATCACAGGTTATGGCCTCAGATTATTTCACTTTGAGGTGAAAATATCCAGTTTTTGAAAGATTAAAGCTACATTGAGAGAAAAGATATAAGACGTTAACATAATTTTGTGTAGCAGATGATATTATTATTATTATTATTATTATTATTATTGTTATTATTATTATGGTATTATTAAGGTAACAATATGACCCCAGATGAAAAAGCAAAGCATTACATGAGAAATTTTACAAAAAAAAAAAGCATCACTGTTACCTCATCCACGACTCGTGCCACCCGACCCTGACAGTAAGCTGGATCAAGGCACGGCCACACCTCAGCCTGCTCCCTGTCACCTATAACCATGGACTGGGAAAAGAAATACACTAGTTAAAATATATAACATACTGTAAGATCGAAGGAATTTGGACTTTGCAATAGTTACAAAGTGCCGAAATAATTATAGCATGATGAAGATTTGTAAAAAGTATGAATTAATGCGTCGTCACGTCTGTCTGTAAGACGACAAGTAAACAACTTTTAAAATGTTTGTTTTCTGAATGGACTTCTGATCGCCCGGGGAGATGAATGTGGCTGCTACTACAGCAGTATGAACCCAAAATAAACAGATTTTTCTGTGATATAATTACAATAAATGGACCAAAGGTATGCTGAAATAACTCTATCATGATGAAGATTTGTAAAAAGTCTGAATTAATGTTTTGTCACATCTGTCCACAAGACAACAAGTAAACAACTTTTAAAATGCTTGTTTTCTGAATGGAGTTTGGATCCACCAGAGCTGTGCAGGAGAATCTCAAAGCTGATAGGCTTTCGCCACATGGCATCAGGCGAATTTGCTCGAGTTGAAATATTTCAAGTCGTGCGAACATGCGAATGACGCGGATTTCGCGTGTTCGCGTCGCTGGCCGCCAATTCGCGTGTCTTCACATCTTTCCATTGACTTTGTATGTAATCGCGCCGCTGACTTTGCGCAAATCGCTTTCAATGTGAACACGCCTTAACGTGCGAGACTTGGTAAATCTTGGGTTACCATCTAGACACGGCCACGCGGCTGCTGATAGTTCAAAGTGTCGTGCCGTTGCTTAACGGATCGATGGCGCTGCGGGGCGCACGAAACACCACAAAACAGACTCTGCAAAACCAACAAAAATTTCAGAAATTTCATAAATATTGCATGGCAGCCTGCTGCAGGCCGCACTTCGCCGCTGTTTGCTGTGTTATACAAGAATGGTTCTTCAACTTTTTTTCATTTTATGAGAATCTGGTCTTGCATGCTTGATAGAAAATCATTACATTATGCATTTTATCTGATGACTCTCAAAGCATAAGTTCACAACCCTTTGAAAAACCTTCCCACTGTTTAATGAAACATTTATTGTAATCCTGCCACGGGACCCGGGCTTATCAAAATATCCTGCTACTCTTTAGCTTCATTCAGAAACCTGCCAGGGGCTTGAAAACCATTTTAATGTGGATCCCAATCCCACATTTAAATCAACTCTGGAAGTTAGAGCAGTGATCAAATGAAAGCATGGGTATTATGGGAATGTACTGTATGAACTGAGCTTCTATCATGATAAAAAAAAGGTGTTTAAAATAAGTAATGCCACTGAGTGCAAGTCATCGAAACGTTAAGTTCAAAAACAAGCAAATGACAGCCCATCTCAGAGCATATCGGACTCAACACATTAACTGTGATCAATAAATTAAACGTACCCACTAGGGGTCACTCAATCAAACAGAAGCAGAAGATGCAGTGTGGTAATGGGAGAGTGGTCAGGGGAGTTGTCCCGGTTTTCACCGGGAGCCAAATTTTCCGCAGAGTTCTGCTCTCCAAAATAAACAGACCAGGGGCTGTATTCTGAGAATACTCTCAGAGAGCTCCTAACTTAGCCTAAAAAAATACACGAGGAAGATTTATGAATACAGTCCCAGGTGATTAAAACTGGTAAAAACACTGAAAGCAGTTTCACCTTAAAAATCAGCGTTTCTTCGGCGCACAAAGGACGTCCCGGAGGGGCTGCGAGCAGAGCTAACGTTTGCTCCGCTTGTTTCTCTGATAACATGAGATCCAGACGTCAGCACGCGGTTGCACCAGCTGAGATAGTTTGAACATAGGCATACGTTACAACTTAAATCTTACACCTAACACTTAGTAGCTGTAAAGTCCTCCGAAAAATAGGTTGTCATGGCACATATCGTTTTGAAAGGTGGAGGATGAGGAGGAGCGAATTATACCGGCTGTTTTGTGTCTGTAAAATAAAGTACACATACATATAAAATAACACATATAAGTAGGCTATTTCATATAAATATAATATGCCATATTGACAAGCACATAGGGTTAGATACCTTTCTAATTGACTACTAATTTATAACAGTTTGCCAGTGTATGCTATTATTATGTGTTTGTTGTACAGTAATGTTACAATTTAATCTGCCCAACAACAATAGGGTAACATGTAGTTGACAGTTTCACCCATAGAAATATAATTCAATTCAGTTTTATAGAAATATAATTGGAAGTTATAACTAGGTCAGTGTACAGCAACTTATTGATAACGTGATGAAGGTCTGTGTACAAAAACATTGTTTCTGCTGTTCCCAATAAATATGTTTTAATTGCAAGTAAAGCAGTGTGTCCTGTGCACCTGTCAATTTGTAGGTGTGCATAACTTCTACTCCTTTATAACTCCTAAATATCAAACATGTCTGATAATTTTCAGGCCGGCCCGATGATTCTGGAGCAGTTTGTGAGGTTTAAGACTGAATCTGTAAACCGCTCACATTACCAGATAATCTCAGCTGAACATCGGTACCGACGAAGCTCCTGAGCCAGATTTCTCCTCGGGAGGAGTGAATCTGGGATAAATCGTCCCCAAACTCCTGTAGTCTGAGGGCGGCTTAAGTCAACTCAGGAGTGTGACCTCTGTCGCTCTACCTGAAGTGTGTGCCGAGGTCAGGGTTGGGAGCAAGAGGCCTGTCGCTGACAATTGTGATGGCAGTGCCTGTGGCCTGGTGGCACCTCCTCCTCACTGGGCTCAACTCCAAAGGAACTTCCAGCGAAAGAGAAACACAACTTAAAGTTCCTGAAGTTTTTCTAAAGTTCCTTTACAAAGTTCCGGTCTGAAACCAATGAGAAACAACTCTTTAGAGGTAGCCCTGCACATCCAAAACTGAAGCGACAGGGGAACCCTGTGCGTTAAAAAGTGATGCCAGTGGATCCAGACCAAGCGTCCATATGTGACGTAAGAACTACAAGATGTCTGCCTTTGCATCTGCAGAGTGGCAGAGTAACAGTTACAGCAGCTAGTTACATTACTGAAATGTGATGCGTGGAAATAGATCTCCCTTGTGGAGGCACTTTCCTCGCACGGTGCTGCACACACCACTGAGGCCTTTGCTGTGGATGGACCTGGAAAGATAGATGTGTATATCATATAGCTGCATAATCACATCAGTATTTCAGTGTAGTATGAGATCCTCAAGTAAGTAGAGCAGTGGCTCCCTGCCTGACATACATAAGATGAAAGACCTCCATAATAACATTATAATGGATAGAGTATAAGGCTGCACGATTCTGGGCAAAATGAGAATCACAATTTTCTCCCAAAATTCTTAGGGACACCAATTTTTAAAGAGAAACTGTTTATTGCAGTCCATATTGTCTTCATGCAAACATTAAAAGCAATGTGATCGCCAGACCTGGGTTTTACACTGAAGCTTTTCTGGATGTTGTCTGATGTTTCAGGTGTTTGTGATAAAGGCTGGTGTTACGTTTGTTTGAAAAACACAACTTCACTGTACAACTTTTTTTGCAGTGTAACCACAGTGTTTTTTGGGGGATGGATTAATTTATTTGTTCTTCCTCACCATCGCTGGGTTTCACTTTTGTTGTTTCTAAAAAATGTATTGATCGTTGATGCAACGGATCTCCCCACTAACATAAACCCAGCTGTGTCACTGTCACACAAAAATACAGAATACAGAATCAAGATCAGTCCTGATCCAGGATTTCGTCAGCGTTTTCCTGAAGGTTTGTGGAAGACTTAGGTACACGTATTTGGTGAGGGGTTTGAGGGTGCTCCCCCAAGTACATTTTATGTTTTCCAATTTAAAAAAAAATATGCAAATTCACATCATTTTGGTCCATTATTACTATTATTATTATTATTATTATGAGCACTCATTCTAAATATGCAACTCCCCAAAGCAAATATGGCTGAATCGCTGTCTGCAGCTCTAACAGAATATGACATACAGATGTGCACTTTTACAGAATGAGTTATAATGTGTGTATCCTATTTTCAAATATGTTTTAAAATGCACAAAAGCCTTAACACATGGATAGTTTTAAAAAAAGTGTTATTTGTCTCACATCCACACTCTCTTTGATGTGAGCATAAAAAAGGACTTCTGCAGAAACAAACTCAATATTCATTCTATTTCCCAGCTCTGTGGATTGTTGGATGCAAAGAGAAGAAAACAGATGTAAATCTAAAGTTCATCTCCGATCCTTCAACAGAGCCCGTCACTGTGCTCACTGTATATCTGAGCAAACAATGGTCAGGATGACAATCAATGTTCTGGACAACAACTCTGCTGATGAACGGCTGGAACATAAACTTTTAATTGGGATTTGGAGGATGAGCTTCCTGCAGAGGCAGTGAAGCTGAGGCCGATAGACTGTTAATCAATGAAGAATAATGTCTTTACTCAAATACTGCAATTGACATTTGTGTTTCCTTACTGAAGCAGAGACTGTACTAAAGATAATATTGGACAAATTCAATATAAAGTCATCAGGGTTCCTACAGTTTCCATTTCAAAAATTTCCAGACTCCAATTTCCAGACTTCTCTGTAGATAATGTAGAAATTATATATAATAATATAAATAATATAGAAATTTGTCCTTGCATATGGCTTACAATTACCACCTCCCCATGTTGGAGATTTCACACAAAGTTTGCATCTCTTACTTTTCTCATCTGGAATCCCTCGCAAACCAGGTTTTATATTTGGGATTGTCAAACCAGCCCTAGAAAACTTGCATTTACCCGTCGTGTCCGTAAAGTAAACTAACCGGTGCTGCCTATACTTATATTATTTTCTCTTAACATATTGAATACATATTATTACAGTATTGTTCGCCACATATCTTTTTTCTGTTTCATAAATAGAAACTGAAAATCAGTTTTAAAAAGTTAAATAATTGAATTTTCACAGCGTCTGTGCAGGTTTGTCACAATAACTGTAATATTACAACAGTACTGGCAAGATAACTGCAGGGGACAGCAAGCAACTGCTGCACAATAAATCCTTTTTTTTAATCACAATATCAACTTGCACAATAAACACATCGTAAAAGACTGCGACACATCGTAAAAAACACTCAGGGATTTTTTGAGTGAGTTAAAAGAAAGTATTAGTAGAAAACTGCACTTTAAATTGTAAATATTTTAGTTTTTATGGTGTTTTTTGTGAAGAAATAGATGAAAGAATGTTGGAAATAATTTCCTTTCTTTTTTTATTCAACAAGCAGTTGTTGTTGTTGTATTTTAGCATTATACTGAAAAGGAAGGCAGAACTGATAATAACACTTTATTATCTGTTTATTTATCGCGAGGAATATCGTTATCACGTTATTCAACACCGTTATCGAATATCGCATATTTTCCTCATATCGTGCAGCCCTGACTTCTATGTTCACATTTTCCTTTTTTCATGAGGCGAGGCCCTTCTTGTTTTCACTTATATTTGCATGTATTGAAAGTTAAATAAATTCTGAATAAAAACAAGAGTTAAGAGTGTAATTTACGTGACATTCTGAATTTCATAGTTTAGAAACCAGAATGGGGCAATAGTCTGTAAACACAAATATTTTTTCCATACTCTCTTTTCTTTTTTTCCCTCCTCATCCAGACCTGGAAATGACTAAAAATCTAATTCCATACTTCTCGATACTCGGTAGGAACCCTGAGTGATGTCTCTGTCCTCACAGAAAGGTTCTGCAGAAAAGATGCACTGAAGAAAGAAGCCTCACACAAGCAGGAAACAATTGACTTTAGGAGTCATAGATCACTTTCTCAGCGTTTGTATGATCGGATAAAGGAGCCGGTGAAAGTGAACTTGGTGTGGGTCGATACGGGGGGGTGATCACAGTAAAAGGGGCGGGCAGAGTCAGGAGAGGAGAAAGAGCAGCGGGCTGACTCCCCAGAGAGAGAGAGGAGCAAGACGACCGGAATCTCAATAATCACATCAAACCTGCTGCATCCCACAGCGTGAGCAGCATTGATTGCTTTTGAATGCAGCACAAGAATCAGAATCTAATTTGCTGCATGCTGTACAGCTATCAAGAGCTCATGCACCTGCATAAATCCTGCATTGTTGCTGAAGTGACTCCTGCAGCCAGATCCTCCTGTCTAACATTATGCAGCGCAAAACAAAATCAATACGTTGTAACGTGAATCTCACGTGTTTCTGGTTGCCAGCCAAAAAAAAAAAGACAAAATTAACATCAGAAGTTTCCAACTAATCCCTTTTAAACATAGAGTGCAGACAATTGCATATTTATTGTCCACGTCATGCATGTATGTATTGTCTAGAGCTGCAAGTGATGATTATTTTCATTATCGATTAATCTGCCGATTATTTCCTCGATTAGTCATTTGGTCTATAAAATGTCAGAAAACAGTGAAAAATGTCCATCCCAGTTCTCAAAGTCCAAGCTGATGTCTTTAAATGTTTTGTTTTGTCCAGAATCCAAAAATAATC
>JAOVVB010171860.1:0-11415 GCA_028570985.1 Heterobranchus longifilis | reverse complement strand
CACACACACACACACACACACACACACACACACACACACACACACACACACACACACACACACACACAGATGTGTGTGTGTGTACTGGGGTGGGGGTGGCTATGATTTCTGCAGCCTGTCCACAGCTCTGGGGAAAAAGCTGTTCCACAGCCTGTTTGTGTGTGTGCTGGGGATTCTCAGTCTGCCTGATGGGAGGGTGGTTTCCGGGGTGTGAGGGGTCCTGCAGGATGTTTGTGGCCTGTGTGAGGAGACGGCTCGAGTGGATATCGCTCAGGTTTGGGAGGGGGGAGCCGACAATCCTCTCAGCCGTCTTCACAAGCCGCTGCAGGTCTTTTTTGTCTGCAGCAGTGCAGCTGGAGTACCACACAGTGCAACAATAGGTTAAAATGCTCTCTATTGTGCAGCGGTAGAAGCTGATCAGCAGTCTCTGGGGAAGCCTGTTGCATCTCAGGGTTCTCAGGAAGAACAGTCTCTGCTGGGCTCGCTTGATGATGCAGGAGGTGTTCAGGCTCCAGGTCAGGTCCTCAGCGATATGCACTCCAAGGGACTTACAACTCGAGACCCTCTCCACCTCCTCCCCATTGATGCACAGACCATCGTGGTGTATTTTTTTCTTTCCTGAAGTCGATTATGATTTATTATGTTTTCTTTGTGTTGAGGATGAGGTCGTTGTCCTTGCACCAGGTGGTCAGTGCCTGGACCTCCTCCCTGTAGGCAGTTTAGTTATTGTTGGTTATGGTTCCCACTATGGTTGTGTTGTCTGCAAATTTGATGAGGGTGTTGGAGTTATGGGAAGGAGTGCAGTCGTGTGTGAAGAGAGAGTAGAGGCTGGACTGAGAACACAGCCTTGGGGGAAACCGGTGCTGAGAATGATGGTGGAGGAGGAGTGGTGGCTGATCCTGACGTGCTGGGGTCCATTGATGAGAAAGTCCTTGATCTAATGGAAGAAAAGGGCTCCCAGACCCAGAGTTTGCAGTTTGTTGATCAGTTTTATTGGGTTGATAGAGTTGAATGCAGAGCTATAATCCAAACAGCATCCTGATGTAGCTGTTGAGGGTTTCCAGGTGTGTGAGGGCTGCGTGCAGTGCGATGGAAATGTAGATCTGTTGGTCCTGTATGCGAACTGGTGTTGGTCGAGGTCAGGAGCGATGCATGCTTTAATATGGGGCAGTACCAGTCTCTCAAAGCATTTCATAATCACCGGGGTGAGAGCAACCAGCCGGTAATCATTCATGCTGGTGATGGCTGAGGTTTTGGGTACGGGGATTATTGTGGCAGTTTTCAGACAGGTGGGGACTGTGGCTTGCTGTAGTGACAGGTTGAAGATGTGTGTGAATACTGCAGTGAGCTGGTCAGCACATGCCTTCAGTACTCGTCCCGAAACACCATCAGGCCCAGTTGCTTTATTGCAGTTGATGTTGAGCAGTGTTTTCTTTACCTGATAGGTCTGGAGAGTGAGTGGCTGGTCACTCTCTGGAAAGCTGGTGTCTGCATCTGGGTCTGGTCCCCTGTTGGAGCTGGAGCTGTCCTCAAAGTGGGCGAAGAATGTATTTAGCTGATCAGGGAAGGAGGGGTCAGTGGAGGTGGGGTGACTGTTGCTCTGCTTGTAGTCAGGGATATTTCTTACACCTTGCCACATGGCACAGGGGTTGTTTTCGTTGAAGTTGTCCTCAATGTGTTGCTTGTACTCCCGCTTTGCCAATGCACTCCTCCCTGTCTCCTGATCTCAGCGCTGTGTCCCGGGCTCTGAGCAGCACTGTTGTTGAACTAAGGCTTCTGGTTGGGGAAGACTTTGATTTGTTTTTTTGAGGTTGCAATGTCTGTGCAGAAGTTGATGTAAGACAGGACTGTGGTGGTGTGATGCTCAATGTCTGAGTGCTCAAAGAGCTCCCATCTGGTGTCCTCGAAGCAGTCCTGCAGGACTGAAGAAACTTCCTCAATCCAGATCTGCACTGTCTTGATGTGTGGTTTTGTTCTGCTGATGAGGGGTTTGTAGGCTGGGGTCAGGAACAGGGACAAGTGGTCCGACTGTCCAAGATGAGGTGAGGAACTCCTGGAACATTTGTGTAGACCTGGTCCAGTGTTTTATTTTTCCTTGTTTTGATGTCCACATTCCTGTAGAATTTGGGCAGAACAGTCTTTAGGTTGGAGTGGTTGAAATCACCTGCCACAATAAAAATGCCCTCTGGGTGTTTGTCTTGTTGCTTGCAGATAGCATCGTGTAGCTTCCCCATGGCTAGCTTAGCATTAGCTCGGGGGTGGATAAACAGCAGTGATGAAGACAGTTGAGAATTCTCTTGGCAGATACAAAGGTCTGCATTTAAGCATTAAAAACTCCAAATCTGGGCAACAATGTCTCTCAATAACAGTCGTGTCTGTGCACCAACTGTTGTGAATGTAAACACACACACCTCCTCTTGTCTTACCAGATTTGGCTGTGCGGTCTGCACGGTAGAGGGAGCGGCCTGCTAGCTCCACGGCTAGGTCGGGGATGTTTTCATGCAGCCAGGTCTCCGTTACCACTGTAATACAGCTGTCCAAGTGGTTGTTGGTAATCCGCAATCTCACGTTGTTCAGCTTGTTTAACGAGGGAGTGGGTGTTGGCGAGGAAGATGCTGGGAATGGCAGGTTTGTGCAGGGCTAATCATAGCCTAGCCCAGATCCCGGCTCTCTTACCCCGCTTCTGCTTCCTCTCACATCTGTCTGTAGGTCTTCGTGTATGCCACTGAGCATGTAATCTCCAGTGGAATGAAGCCAGAGTCTCTGGGTGCATGTCCAAAACAACAGTCCCTTAGACATAAGATTTCCGTTAGTGTGTAAGGTTTTATACTACTAAAGCTGCTAAAGCAGGGAGAGCTCCGGGTCGCTGCGTCTATGCGTGCCGCCATCTTGCCATCTTTTTCACAGACGCTGAGGCTTATCTGGACATCAATAAATATTTAAATGAATCACTGTCATTAGGCTAAGTGTTTAAGTAATCAATCTGTTAAAAGCCAACTGTTTAATCAGGCTGAGGTTTAGTTAAGTTGGAGACGACAGTCTGATGCTGTTACACTGTATGGGCAGCGTCCCACTCAAGCTAATGTTACCAGCATCATTTCACCATTTACCACATTGACAGTGAATATTTACATATCTTACCTCAGTCTGTTAAAAACCCAGTTAATCCACTAAACAGCTAAATTATTTGCCATTTTGCTCTTTCTCTCCTGATGTGACAGCGTTTATTTCCCCCCAAAAAGGAGCCTCAGCAATGCCGGTGTTTCCCCGTCAAGACCATGGATGTAACGTTATACACAGAGAGACTACCTATCTACATGAAACAACGTTAACCATTAACCACGGAGGAGGACGATATCATTTAACCTAACAGGGGAGAAACACTATTCAACCGGGGAACATACTTTGACACGGCACCAAAGCCGTAAATCCTTCTATCAGGAACTTTTTTTAAAGCTCTTTTAGGACATGGCAGGTGATGGAAAAATACTGAGATTCTGTGTGGAAAAACATATAACTACCTTGTTTTGGGTCTAAGGGTTAGTGAAGACATGCAGGAGACCTTGAGGACTGAAGAGTAAAGTATCAACTGAGAGCTCCCCTGCCAGATAAGAGAGCAAGACTGAGAAGGCTTTGTGACATATCT
Source organism: Heterobranchus longifilis (assembly GCA_028570985.1). Classification (NCBI taxonomy): domain Eukaryota; kingdom Metazoa; phylum Chordata; class Actinopteri; order Siluriformes; family Clariidae; genus Heterobranchus; species Heterobranchus longifilis. The sequence goes on along the minus strand of JAOVVB010171860.1, from coordinate 7,769 downwards.
GATTGCTTAAATGCTGATGCATTTCTTTGTTCTGGGAGCTCCTCTCACATAGCCTTGTGTTGTGTGAGATTCTGTGCACAGGCTAAATAAAGAGACGCTGATTTCAAGATCCTCTTTGTAAAGAGTGGTGATTCCTTTTTCACCTCACAGTTTCCTTCCTTCCTTCCATCATTGTTTCCTTGCTTGTTTTTTTTTCTTGTTTCCTCCCTTCCATGTTTCGTTTCCTTCCATTTTTCCTTTCTTGTTTCCTTCCTTCGACGTTTCCTTATTTCCTTCCATTTTTCCTTTCTTGCTTACTTCCTTCCTTGTTTCCTTCCTTGTTTCCTTATTTTCTTCCTTATTTCCTTCCATTTTTCCTGTTTCCTTCCTTCCATGTTTCCTTATTTCCTTTACTCCTTGTTTCCTTGCTTGTTTTTTTCTTGTTTTTTTTCCTTCAATGTTTCCTTCCTTCTCTTTTTCCTTCCCTGTTCCCTTGTTTCCTTGCATTTTTACTTCATATTTCCTTCCTTCCATGTTTCCTTATTTCCTTCAATTTTTCCTTTCTTGTTTACTTCCTTCCATGTTTGCTTATTTCATTCCATCATTGTTTCCTTCCTTCTTTCCTTCCATGTTTCCTTATTTCCTTCTATTTTTGCTTTCTTCTTTCCTTCCTTCCATGTTTCCTTATTTCCTTCCTTCCGTCTATCTTCCCTCATTCCCTTCCATTTTTCCTTTCTTGTTTACTCCTTCCTTCCATATATCCTTATTTCCTTCCATCCTTGTTTCCTTCCTTGTTTCCTTCCTTCCATGTTTCCTTATTTCCTTCCTTCCTTCCATGTGTCCTTTCTTCCCTCCTTGTTTTCTTCCTTCCTTGTATCCTTCCTTCCTTTCTTGTTTCCGTCCTTATTTCATTGTTTAATTGTTTCCTTCCCCCTGTTTCCATTCATTAATTCAGTAATAACGAGACCTGCAAGCAGGTATGAACGGGGTCCAAGCCGCTGGTACTGGGAGCCACGCTGCGTTGCATGCGTGGCCCCCAGCCCCGTCGGGCTTGGACCCCGAACTAGACCTGCAAGCAGGTATGAATGGGGTCCAAGCCCCCATGCAAGTCGCACCCTGCGGCCCGTGGAGGCGATGCAAGTCGTACCTGCAGTCCCACGGACTGTAGGCAGTTTGCAGGTTGAAACCAGCACAGAGATTTTTAATCATCAGTGTTCCCTGCATCCAACTGCTCCTTCACCTGATCCTGCTGCTTGTCCCATGGCTTTTTCCCACCAAATTTAGCCTCACTTTGGAGCGTTATGTAGCCCCCTTCCAGGTTTTTCATATTTTGTAATATAGTGAAAAAAAATTTGAGGCAGAAATGGGCATGGCCTATGTCAGGAAATTCAACCAAGTTCAGGGAATGGCTACATGTAGGACTTTTGAATGTGGAATGTAGTATGTGGGAGTTGAGTATAGCACCACCTGCTGGTGGACAGGTGTCTTACTTGGTCTCCAAGGTATGTGCAGGGGTCTGTACCACCCCTAAAAGTTTCACTTGCATAAATTATACGGTGTATGCTGCAGTATCAGTTTTACTAGGCTGAGAACAGCACAGAGATGTTTAATCATCAGTGTTCCCTGCTTCATCACCTGATCCTGCTGTTTGTCCATTGGCTTTTTCCCGCCAAAATTTAGCCTCACTTTGAAGCGTTATTTAGCCCCCTTTCCAGCAAGCTAGCATGACATGGTTGGTATCATTGGATTCCTGAGATCTTCTAGGTTCATATAATACCAATATATTTACATTGGCTTCAAAAGCCACAACAGCCTCTGAAAGACAAAAAGTCGGATGGGCCCGCCAACAAGCTGTCGAGAATGTAAAGGAATAACTTTTGTATTTTTGGGAGTATCAAAATTCTTTCAATAAGTTTTGATCATGAGGGCCCAGATATTCTATATGCAAAGTTTCGTGCAGATCGGACTTAACATCTATAAGAAATTCAAAAAAGTAGGTTTTGCATATTTTACAACATTATTATTTTGCAACAAAAGCACCACCTAGTGGTGCCACCAAACATTGCACATTGCACAGAGCCTCAGGGTGCCATGAGGAACTCTGGACAAAGGTTTGTTCTCATAAGCATAATCTTTGCAGAGATATACTCCACTTCCTGTTTTGACTGCTGCCAACAGGAAGTTGTTCCTGCATAACTTGCACAGTTTTTGGACTATCAAAATTCTTTCGATAGCTTTTTGTTAGAAGGGTTCACGGATTATTTGTGCAAAGATTCGTGCAGATCGGACTCACCGTCTAGGAGGAGTTCCAAAAAGTAGGTTTTGCATATTTTGCAATATAGCAAAAAAACATATAGGTGCAAATGGGCGTGGCCTATGTCAGGATATTCACCTGACCTCAGGGAACACATACATGTAGGAATTTTGAAGCTGTGATGTAGTATTTGGGAGTTATCGACCAAAACGCTTTATTATTGATTATAGCACCACCTGCTGGTGAAATGGTGTATTTTTTTTTGTCTCTGAGTTACGTGCCCCACTCTATACTCTACACTCTATACTATACACATGAAAGTTTCACTTCCCTAAATTTTTATGGTGATTGCTGCAATATAGCAGTTAACAAGAAAATAGTGCCACCTAGTGGCACACTGCCACCATATTTGGCAGAGAGCCTTAGGGGGGCTTGGGGAGCCAATAAACCATGTTTCGTGTTAATCGGTCTTTTTGGGCCCAAGATATAAAAAATCTTGTGAAATTCCTCCAACACCACCCCCAGGACAAACTTTACAGTGTTAGCCCCACTACTGGTAAGGCTCTAAGAAACAAAAAAATATGTTGTAGAATGTAAATAACCATTCAATAACTAAATATTGCAGTCTCAATATGGTGCTACTGAAACTCTAGTAGTCTGGTAAAGACTATACATGTTATCTATGTTAACTGATTGATTTTATTTTTTTCCTCCTATAGGACTTTAAGGAGCAAATCGTCCACCACCTGGCCACATTGGTCCTCTTATCATTTTCCTGGTTTGTCAACTACATTCGTATAGGAACGCTGGTCATGCTTGTCCATGATGCCTCGGATGTTTTCCTGGAGGTCAGTAAAAGTCACATAAGTTTAAACAGCTCTATCCCTGCAAAACCCCTGATTATATTCAGTGTCAATATTTTCCATATTTTTTTCTTTTTTCAATATCAGTGCATAAAAACTATGGTCAAAGTTATATTGTGCTAATGGCAAACAAACCTGGTTCTGATTTCTTTTTAAAAACCAAACAATTATTCATTGCTGTTAAACCATGGCCAGAAGGCTGGTGGCGCATGTAGAGTTGCTCTGAGGGGTGGCGGCGCAGGCAGGTGGTGGGCTAGCTGGCTCAGCTGGCAGCTGGGGTGCAGGCTGGGCTGGGATGCAGAGTCCTGCACCAGGTCGGGTAGCCGTGGGTAAAATGTGCAGAGGACGTTCAACAAAACATCAGTGGATGCCTGTGTGGGTTAGATTATACCATGATACCATCAGTTCAAACTTTCTCTCTGATTTGAAATGTGGTTGATTGATAAAACAGCTCATTTTTCTTTTAGAGTGCCAAAGTATTCAACTATGCCAAATGGGAGAAAACCTGCCAAAGTCTTTTTGTTATGTTTGCCGTGGTGTTTATGGTAACACGACTGATCATCTTCCCATTCTGGTAAGCTCATAACTGAGGTGTGTGTATGTGTGTTTGAGAGAGAATCTGAATATGTATATATGTGTATCCATGAGTATGCTGAATGACAGTTTCTTAGACATTAGATTTGGACATTTCAACAGTTCTTAAACAGTTTTGAATTAGGGGGACTTCCAGCAACACAATTGTTCGCCTGAACCACCAGAGAAGATGGAGGAAGGGGGGGTGGGGGGGCACTTTTAGGAACACCTTTCTTGAGTGTTCTGGCATCTAAGATGCTCCCCAAGTCATTGCAACTTCCCCCACAGTTGAAGCCCAACATGGGACCCATTTTTTGTCAACGCTCTACTGTCTATGCTCTAATAATGGCAAAAGAAAACATCTCTCACTATTACACAATACAATTGAATGAAGTTGAATCAACACCTCTCTAAAAGTGTTTCAAAACTAACTGACATTAGACATTCACAAAGGGGAAGGTAGGTGAAAGCCTCCAGGCCTGTTGGATTAGATCACATTGATTTAAGATGGGGGGATAAATGTATGTGAGAGGTGATGGTATTTACTGAAGATATTCTTATATCCAGACCTCCTTTTGGGTCAACACCCATCCCATCCCATCCCCACCTGCTAACATAAATGTACAGCATTTCATTTGTGCCATAACATAATCTAATTACACAGGACACAGATCAGAAACCTGGATATTAGAGATTTTGACTTGTTGCTTCTATTCTGCTGTTTCAGGCTGATCCACTGTACCTGGGTCTACCCCGTTCACCACTACCCTGCCTTCTTTGGCTACTACTTCTTCAATGTGATGCTGGTGGTCCTTCTCTGTCTGCACATATTCTGGGCCTACCTCATTCTCTGCATGATCAGAAAATTCATGTTTGGCACTGTAAGTCTGTTCAGTAAGAACTGTCATCTATCAATATTTCAAAAATCTGTTTCCATGGGTATAACTCTATACCACAATTTCCACTTTTTTCATTGTGGTCTGGTAAAGCCAGTGTTGTGCTAGCTACAGAAAAATAGTTAATTACTAGTTATCTCATTTCAAAAGTAACTAAATTAATTTATGATTACTTCCACCAAAAATGAAATGTGGCACTATGATAAGTAACTTTTTAGTTACTTTGAAATGCTGCCATTAGTAATGTGGCCATAGCTTTTATTTCAGCAGGCCAGTGTTATTATCTCTATGCATTCACATAGATTGTATTAAAAAAATAAACATAGCTTCCAGATCTGAAAAGTCAAGCCAATGCGGAAGTGCCTTAAACCTGTATTAATTCTAATGACCAGCAGGGGGTGACTCCACTGACTCCAAAAAGAAGTCCGGAAGTCTATAAGAAAATGAACCTACTTCTCACTTGATTTATTACCTCAGTAAACATTTTCCTAATTAGTTTATGGTCTCAATCACTAATTCCAAGTCTTCTTCAATACAGCATGATGTTCATTTAGTAAATGATGGTCCCATTTAGAGGAAAATAGATGATAAAGCAGGGGATGCTTTAGGGCAGGGCTACCTTGTGATTGACAGGTCACTGTGGTAGCAACAGGATAGAGGCTTAGCAATGCTAACCCTGGCCTTGGGGTGTTTTTGTCTTAGAACTTTGACCCTTTCACAATGAGTTTTCAGTTCATGAAAGTTAGAGACAACCTGCAGCCTGTCAGTCTCACACCAGGGCATTAAAAGCCCATGTTTATCCATGGGTTTAATCTCGGAGAAAGTGATACCGAACTTGCAACTGCTCATTGTTATATTATATTACATTATATTGTGTGAGCATTGTCTGCGTGTTGTTTAGAAAAGAGTAACAACACTTTGTTGTGACTACAATATTTTTGACTCGTCATTTCCCCACTGACTGTAAGTTAAACAAGCTGCAGAGTCCACGAAGTCTGCGTGTGTGCATCAGTCAGTCTGTGTGTGTGTGTATCGGAGTCTGTCAAACATGCAGAGAGGAGAGGAGAGGAGGTCAGAGAAGCTTGTGCCTATGTGCTCTCAGTTACCGACATTTGGCACCGTTTGATTTAACGTGAATCGGCAGCCTACTCTTAGTAATGGAGTAATGCAGCGTTACTTTGATTAGTAATTGTAATATTATTACTGCTTTGGAAATTGCAATCCCTTACACTTCTCGTTACTGGGTAAAGTAATAATATTACAGTAATTACTGCCCAACACCGGTCAGGCAGTCAGACCTATCTCCACAACGCTGTGTCAGCGCTGGAGGAAGGTCTGGATCCAGTGTATTGTCACTCTTGGATAGGGAAAAAAAACGTTGTGGCTTGTTTGCATTTCTTTTAAACCAATCACAATCGTCTTGGGTGGCGCTACGCCCCTGATACAGCGATGATGCTTCTGCAAAGTCGGGAGGGAATTTGTTTTGGTGGAACATTTACACTTGTACACAAATATTCTTCAAAACTTGACATTTTCATCATGTAGGTTGATAGCTCGGAGGTTGTTGTTGTTGTTGTTTCCTGTAGTGAAGGGACTTTGAGAATGAGAACACAGGGAGGGAGGGACTTCCTGTGTGCGCAGGAAGTAAGGCTTTATCCAGGCACTGGTCACCATGTAAGCCAGACGGACGTCAGCATGACGATGCTAACATGCTGATGTTTTGTCGTTGTAATGTTTACCATGTTCACCACCATCTTATTCTTGTGTTTTAGCATGCTAACATTTGCTAATTGGCACTTAACGCAAAGTAGAGCTGAGGCTGAATGTCAGAGATAAAGGTCATAAATCAAGCAGGGCTAGGCAATAATTCAATATGATAATTTATTGTCTTTTAATGAAATCGTATCGTGATGAAATCATATATTGCGATACATAATGACGTCATCAAAATTGATAATAACAAGCACAACTAAAATTTAATTTAATAAATACATTTAATTTAATTTAAAATCGCAATATGGCCTACTGCAATTTTCAAATTACAGGAGGCGCAATATTTGTTAAAGGCGAAACATGAGTAAAAATACCATTTTAAATTAAATATTGTGGTGCTGCAGAGATGTCCCGGCCCACACATCATATTCTACAAAGTTAAGAAAACATCTTACATTGTAATCTATTTATTTTTTAATTTTTCATCTGTGAAAACAGATGGGGAAAAACATTCAGGCTTTTTTTAAAAAATGTTTTACATTTCTTAAAAAAAGAAAAAGAAAAATAACTTAAAATTTTTATTTTTTTATTTTTTAGAACAGCCTGAAAAAACCCCCACCTGTTTTCACAGATGAAAAAAAATAGAAAAATGATTCTTGGAAAAAAAAAAGATCTTGAAGAACAGATCTTACATGCCTCTCAGGGCTTCTGTAAAATGAGAATAATAATGCAAAAATTATCATTCCTTCTAATATTGCAAATTATATCGCAATTGCAATATTGGTCAAAATAATGGCAATTAGATATTTATTCAAAATCGCTCAGCCCTAGAGCCATGCCGCTAAAAAGGATGAGGTCCCACTGTTTCCTGATTAAATGACCTTTATCTGAAACATCCCTGCTCGCAAAATCCTCATGAGTTCAGGTTATGTGAAGCCCCAGGTTACAGGTTGTCAATTTCTTAGTGTGGAAATTTGATTTATGAACTGGCAATCAAAAAAAAATCTCATTCTGGATATGGGGCCTCCTGCTGTGATGATGCTGTTTGAGTGACAGAACTGCTGCAGGCAGCAGTGATAAATAAGACAACATTATGCACAGTGATTGCCGTGGTGATGAAAATTGAAGCGTGACAGACCGCTGTGACTGAATGAATGTAGCAGAAACAAATAGTTGTAACCTCGCAGTAAGATGGACCAGAGTGCTTAACCCTCTGATCCACAAACAAACACATTTTTACTCACTGTGATCTCGTTTTTCTCTCCAATATAAAGTCATACACATCTATGGAAACGGCACAGTCACGACTAGAAGTATGGAGAACTAAAAAATGTCTTCTGTGAAGTAGTGGTCCACCGATACCGATATTTAGAGAGCAGCCGATTTATAGTGCAGGTTTTTTGGGGGGTGTTGTTTTTTTTTTGCATCTGATAAAATAGCCGACAACAATTTAAAATTGCTGAACTTAAAAGAACATTTATTTAACACTTA
>JAOVVB010171829.1:0-11416 GCA_028570985.1 Heterobranchus longifilis | reverse complement strand
AATCATCTGGCTTCCACGGTTGCTGCAGTCACAATTACTGTCAATACAGTACAACCATATGAATCGATGATGACAGCCTTCTGAATGAAAAGGCCCATTCAATTGAGTGATAACATTCCAAGCAGGTGAAAATATAATGTTATTGTCTACTGGCGGTCCGCCGACACCGTAACAGCGGTGCACAGAGCTTCAGACAGCCGGGGATGAGAGCAGGCGGATGGGTGGGTAGTTGTCAGATCTGTGCAGAGCACCAGAGCAAAAACACTGACATATCACTGACTGTATGGTATTAACATCCAAATCACAAGATTCACTCTTAGTGGTTTCTGTGACATCCTCTGATTGAAGTTGTACATATTGAGGCGAGGGCGAGACGGGGCCCCTCCCTCTGCTCTGCTTTCAGAGTGAGCAGGGGGGGGGGGGTAAGTGGCCGCCCGGGTCTTATATAAGCTGTCTTGTGGGACATTTCAAGCACTTTTGGGGGCCCCTGGTAGCCACAGGGCCCTAAGCAGTCGCTTAGTTCACTTATGTGTCAGGCCGACCTTGCATCTACCCCGCTCTAAACCGTGGCTTTATGGATGTTAGATTTTATTGAAAGCCACCACACTCTGTCATCTTTACATCAACTAAACTCGCCGTTCGCAAGTCTGTATTTCCCTTCAGCAGAGTACGGAAGCTTCTGTCGGCGTCACATGCTGATCTTTAACAGTTTTGTTCAGCTGAACGCTCCGCAGAATTCAGAAATGTTTGGGGAAAATGTAGCTTGTGTGGATGTTACCGCGCTACTTGATAGAGTTAAGCTACTGAAAAGCAAATTCATATTGATGAGATGACAGAAACTTGAAAAATAATAATAGTTAATGATGAAGCTAGGCAAAGTCAATTAAGTTGAGCTTGATTCTTTCTTTCATTTCATTCAAATCTTGTATATGTAAAAAAGTTATGTAATGATGTCACTAATATGCAAATTAGCGCATGACGTCATCTAGCAACGAGTTTTCGAGCAGGCTTCTTTCCATTTAAATAGTTGGCAACACTGTTTTCAGACATTTCCATATTATTTACCACCAAGTCAGATATATTGGAGTGAATCTACTCAACATACGGTTTCCACTGAAATTAATTGGGTCTGAAAACTGCTGTTGCACTCAAATAAAACTGTGTTAATTTTAGATTACAATTCGCCTGTAACAGCATTTTGTAATATGACATTACATCAGTATGCAATTCCATTGTACGTCGATAAACAATAATGTTGAATTGTCGCCCAGCCGTACAGGGATGTGTACAGTTCGTGCTGTTGACGTGCCCTCAGACTTAACGGGTGTCACTTCTCAGCAGTGTCAATGCCAACAACTTTCTGAGTATAAAGCCGCTCTTGCTGGGAGGAAAAAGCAGTCAGTGAATTGACCCTTGGTAAATTAAAGTTCAAAGAAAAAAATACAAGCTAATTTCCCTTTACGTTATAAAAATAAACAACCCTTCAAGTTGACTTGACCCTCTTCAAGTACCAAACATAATTCGAGGTGCTGCTGCTTTGCAGCAAGACGAAACCATGGCTTTCATCATAACATTTCATATTCTATTTATCTCCCTTATTTACTGGCATTTCAAAAAGAGCTCTTGTTAAACTCAAAGGTGATTGATGATATCTAAAAATGTAATCACCCCCAGTTTAAACCAGTCAGTTGATGATGACTGAGATCGTTCTGACCCTTGTGAATCCGCTGAGTCGTCCCTGGATGATGAATGCATATCACACCACACACGGAGAGCACGGTGATTCCATCAACACAGTAGGGCTGCACGATTATAGCCAAAATGATGATCATGATTATTTTGATCAATATTGAGATCACGATTATTCATTGATTTTAGGAACAAAATATTGTTATTTCACATTTAAATGAACAGAGCATTATTTCCACTTCCATGTTGTGTTACATTCCTGCTAATGTACAAATCTTTGCATCAAAATAAGACTGGCCCTTATTCAAAGTGACTCTCCTAGAAGCAAAATATAAATAAAATTGACCCGCCCCCTTGGTTACTGTTGCTGGGGCTGTCAAGCTTTCCGACCCCCCACAGCGGACTCCCTACAGCGCACTGAAAAGCTTTGACATCGGCAGATTGGCAGACCGTCTCAAAAGAAAATGCCAAGAGCGTGATGGTGATGGGTCAAAGGGTAAAGGTGATTTTGTGTCTCCATTACTTTTACTTTTACCTGTATTGCTGAAAAAACATTATTTTCTAAGTGTGGTTCAACAAAGAGATCAAGCAGAGCACCCCCCAAAAAGCTATTCTGCACTTTGTCCTTTTTTTTTTTCTTTTGAAAAAGGGAATTAGATTGATCAGACAATAGCTCACTTTCAGCCACATGCACTTTTTGTCGCCTCGTGATGCAAGTCGATAAGTGAAAAGGACACACCAGGTGAGATGAGCCGAAGGCTGCCGCTGTCAGAACAGCACGGTGTCTGGTTCTGGCTCAGCAGAGCAGCTGCCTTGATGCCCCGGGAGCAAAGAGAGCCGAGTGCAATTTTTCTGTGCCTTAGTGGAGCACTGCATTCTGGGAAGGCTACTGCACGGAGCAGGCTTCAGGAGGGTCAATGAATGAAGCAGGTCTGTGGGTAAAACAAAGAGACTGAAATTATCTTTGAGCTTCCTGATATTTTACCACAGATGTTATATTAATAAACGTCTGCAGCCTGTTGGTGTCGTCCCCTCCATCCTGAACTCACACAGACATGAAACACTCACAGGTTAAGGGTTGGATACAGGCTTCTGAGTGCAAATGTAAGTTAGCTTGCAAGTTAATTCAAAGGAGCCAAAGAGTGAAAACACGTCTGACCTCTCCGTTAATTTGTTCTTGAAACAGAGTAACAAATGTCACCGAGATCAGATTAAAAAGTCTAAGTGTTCCAGTAATGGCCTGTTAAATGTTGCTCTCTATTATGCACACCACACTGCTACTGCAAGCCAATTTAAGTCTACAGGTCTTGTATAAAGAAATAAAAAAATAAAAATGATGGCAAGCACACTGGTTTGAATATACACTGGAGCCAGTAGGAAACACTATAGTACATATAAATCAGTCATCATTGATACCAACCATGTTGTACTAGCTTGTTAGTTAGGCTACATTTTGGCTAGGGAGGGGGTCTCTTGACATCTGACCTCAAGAGATCTGAATGAAAGTGGGTTCTATGGGTACCCACAAGTCTCCCCTTTACAGAAATGTCAACTTTCCGCTAATCCCATGCAATTTGTGGCAAAAACATGCAGTTTTTCTCATGCAGTACAAATACTTTTCTATTTCAAAGGCTATTCTCACCTATTTTAAAATGGTGTATTTGAATATTTCTGCATACTGGGGTCTTAAATTACATACATTGTGTATAACTGGAAAAATGAGACTTGGACTGGATGTGGATTCAATGAGCCCAATTCTATTCATGCGTGATGATGTTAGTCCCCACAGTAGTTGTGTCCTCTAGGATGATCACAGCCTCACTAAATTTTACAACCACAAACTAGAGACCAAGGGCATTCAGGGGATGTATAGCTTTCCTACCTATATTGACAATAAGGGAGGTTCTGGGTAATTTCCAGAACAGAAGTGCTCACCATCCAATCGATGAAAAATGCAATTCTTACAGAAATCTCCAAATGTCAAAAGTTTTTGAAACCATGATTTTTTAGATTATTTACTAGTGCACAAAATAAACATGTTTACTAGAGCACAAACTTAATTTTCCTCTCAAAGTGAACCAGATCAATGCATTTAGGGGGTGAAAATTCCCGTAGGATATTTTTTAATATCGCCGTGTGGATGCATAGAGATTAACTTCACAACTTCAACACTGACTCATGATTCCAAACAAAAAAGATCTCATTTTGTACCAGTGTTTGTACCAAAACATGAACTGCATATTATCAATAACAAAAGAAAACTCCTCACCATCATGGCCTCCAGGCTGTGAGCAGAAATCAGCAGCATCCCACTCATAATTCTCATCAACTGAAGCCTTTCTCCTGGAGAGGTCACAAAACATCACTTAGTATACAAACACAGTTTGGGTGTTTAATGCAGACATAGACGCACTCATTAATGAATATTAATGGCAAAGAACTCCCAACAAACAGTGCATATGTTTGCTCAACACATCCGACCCAAGAGATTTTAATGAAGCTCTAGCGAAGGTTCAGACACAAAGACTAGCCTTTGCTCGTTTAGGTCTGTAGTTTTATTTTCATACATTCTGCTAAGCACTCCTCTCACGCATGCTCACTCATTTTGTCTTTGCTCTCACTGTCTGGGAGCTGTCAATTATGTCAACAGCTGTTCACACATGATTCAGCGAGGAAAAAAAAAACAGAATAATAAACACAACATTAGGCTAAAATAGACTATATAATGTAATAACATTGATCTTGGCATGGTCTGTCTCTGCACCTGTCTTCCTCACCCCTACCACGCCCACAACACACGCACGCAAGATCATCACCAGTCATCACCCACTGACCTGCTAGATGTGCGTATTGCAGCTTAGCGAATAAAAAACAAACATTGCTTGAGTTTCTTCAGTAGGGGAGATAAAAGACCGAATGATGATGATAACACAGCGAGAGCAGAGGCAGAGACTGCAAAAAAAGGAAGCTTCCTTCAATAGGAAATACAATGAGTGGTACTTTAAATATGGATTTATTGCGACCGGTGACTCGCATGCTCCGACCCCCCTGTGTGATGTGTGGAGAAACGCTGTCTAATGAGGCAATGAAATCCTCAAAACTGTCTCCCATCACTCCTCGATGGGGCCGTCTGCAGGGAAAAAGCCCAGCGCTCCCACTGATTCAGTGATATTGGTGAGTTGCAATGTTTTTATGAGTTTTTTTATATTAGTTTTTATTTTCCTGAGAGAAAAATATGTGCGGTGTGTTTAATATCCAAACTTTACTTTACTTGTGACTTATAAAAAGTATATCTAGTTTATTTGTGACCTATAATTATGCATATATATATATATATATATATATATATGTATATATATATGTGTGTGGAATAAGATGGAATATATGGAATAATTGCTTTTAAATTGTTTTGACATTTATCAACCTTTATTTCAAATACAATTTGACACCCACTTAATAATGACCATTTCTTTAATTTACTTTATGAGCATTTGTATCAGAATAAGTTTGTTTGGGAGTTGTCTTGGAAATTTGTTGAAATTAACTTTGAGTATGTGCAAGATCATCAGAATCTGAAAACATACTGTACTTCATTTATTTCCTTATGTATATTCTATTAGATAGTGAATATTAGGCTCACCTCGAAAGATTTATAATGACCACACTGGAACCTCTAGCACTACAAATGTTAGCCCACACATTGTCTTCTATAAAACACAATATCCCTCATCCATTGTGTACCTTTGGCTTTGTTCCATTCGGTGACTGTGCTTGTCCTCTGTGCTCCCCTCGCTCTCCTCTACCGTCTGCGGTGAGCTGGTGAGGGTTGGGGTTAGGGAAAGGTGACACAGGGACAGGCGTCCATTAGCGGGCTCCATGCTGCCTCGGCCGCTGCTGGCATAACTGCTGTAGCTGCTCCCGGACTCTGGCACTCCCTCGTACCCTCCTGCCTCTAGTGCCTCTTGGTAATTGTCATCGGGAGGTAAGCATCTGGAAGCTTCCTTCGTGGCCTCCGGGGAACCTTCGGCCTCTTTCACGGCCTCCCGGTAGTCCGTTGGCCATTTGGCAGCGTTGGGAAAGATGGACGCCTCTCTTCTTGGCTCGTAGTGGCAAGGCACGTCAGCATTTGGTATGGGCCTCTCTGGTCTGCTCCTTGGAGATAAAGTGTCCACAGCAGGAGGTGACCGGGAGGCAGCTTGGGTAGCAGAAGGAGAATTAGCAGGAGATTTGGAGATCATCCTGGTCGGAGAGCTCTGAGGTTCCCAGAACAGAGTGTTTGGACGACGGGAAGACGCAACAGAGCAGTTCTCTTGGCTGAGAGAGTCTATCCACGCATCGGGAGTTAGGAAATTGCTCTCTTTCCTTCTCCGTGAGTCAAGGCTCTGACTTCGCCGCTTAGAGTCCCAGAGTTTACAGCCTTGGGCCACGGCTCTCCAGAGTTCTGGTTCTGGAGTTTGCGGAGAAGCCGGGACCCTGATAATATCGTCCGTAGAAGCAGGACTGTGGCAGTTGAAGCTTCTGTCTTCATGGCGACCTCCGCGAGTCAGCGAGTGCCCTCGTTGCACATGGGAGGCGATTCTGTGGTGCAGCATGGGCTTCGTAGGCCGCATCACGCACACCGCCAACTCTGGCTCGTCCACGCTCATCTCAACGCACACGTCTTCGTCAGTGGGCCCGGGCAACGCTACCTCCGCTTTTGAAGAGTCTGTCGCTCCATCCATAGTCGAATTATATCTTTCAGCATACTTAGCGCTATGGAAAGACGACGTTGAAAGGCTGCCATGACTAAGACTGTTCTGTCTCCGCGCCTCTGAGCATGAATCATTCGTTTGCATTTCTAAGACTGTGGATTGTGGTGAATTATCATAGCCCTCTGGTGCTGCCTCTACGCTTTCATGTCTCTGGTGCTTTGAGGAGAGACGTGGGAGAGTTAATCTGCCTTTGGAAAAAGTGCCTGTCTCCTCAGATAGGAGGGGGGTCTGTTTGGTGAAGGATGGAGCAGGATGATAGTTGGCGGACTTAAAACAAGAGGGACTCTCGGGTGAAGACGCTCTGAAACAGGTGCGAGCCGGGATCAGAGTGAGAGGAGAGACAAGAGGACGGGTGTCCCAATTCACAGATGATGAAGACAGACCAAAGCTCTCCTTGTTGCCCTGGGGGTGTCTGTGGGGCAAGGTGCTGCTCTTATATTCCCACAAAAGCTCATTACCACCGTCGTCTCTCCTCTCCAAGTCTGAACGCTCCCTCTTCATTTCTCTCATGGAGCCTCTTTCCAGCGTGTACCTCTGGAGCTCCCTCTCCAGCTCCTCCCTCTCCTGAGCCAGCTTCAGGCAGCGACTCAGGTTTCCTCTCTCGCGCTCGTGCTCCATTTGGAGAACCAGAGCGCTGGCGGTCGTAGACGGCTGACCTAGGCCGGATCGGATATGCGGGAGCACTGGAAATGTGGGAGTTAGTTCTCTGTCTTGATGAGGAATGGTGGCCAAACTACTGCACAAACTGCTGAAGTCAGGGAAGCCATCGTAGCTTGCCTTCCCATCTAAGATATAAGGGTGGTGATGGCCTTCGGCCTTGTCGCAAATTTGGTTCATGGAATTCGCCTCTGTTGGTTTGCAAGGTGGAAGATCAATGGAGAGCACAAACGGTGGCGGCTTCCTGTCTTCCCTCTCCGAGTGCAGTGACACAGACCTTCTGACTCTAGCTTGGTCACACTTTCCGCTTTTCTTGCTGTGAACACTCGGCGCATCGTTGTCGTACTGTAGGAGTGCAAATCGCCCATCTGGCCCTCTAGAGATCAGCTCAATTGGAGGAGAAACTGGAGTAGAAGTTGTCCTAGTGAGGCGGCCTCTGCTGTAGTTGCACATGAGTTGCTTCCGCCGATGATGATTGGGTTCCGTGCTAAAGGAGGAACAGTCTGTCTGCGAGGAGGAGGAGGAGGTGGTGGTGGTAGAGGAAGTGGTGGGATACAGGATGCTGGCTGGAAGTAGGCTTTTCTTCAACACACTGTCTGGACTGCCAGTGCCTGAAGTCTTTCTGTAAGAGCGAAAGAGGGAGAGGGAGGGGTGAAAGAAGAAAATTGCAAGAGGGTAGGAGTAGGTGTAAGAGGGAGAGGAATAGAGATTGAGCGAGAGTGAAAGAGGGGGCGGGAGAGATGTAGACAGAGGAGACTGAAACAGCGGCAGCAATGAAGATGAGGAGGAAAAATATCTAAAATAGAAAAGAGCTTAAGTGCAGACATTTCCAACATTTAGTTTGAAAGGAGAAGCAGAGGGAAAGGTCAACTGGAGGCATTATAATGAAATGATAAAGGGGTACTTACATTGATGGGGAGCATTTATAGATGGCAGAAGGGGGCTCTGAAAGGGAGGGAGAGGGGCAAGATGGTATCTGACTCATTAGGATACAACCACACTGACCAAGAAGTAAAAACATAATCAACCCTAATAAGTGCCCATTAAAGGGCCTGAGGCACCCAGGCTTGTCCAAAAAGTTAATTACACTTACATTTATCAGCCACTAATGAGAAATTACCCTAATTAGCAAGTAATGTAAATGACATCAATAACTTTTACAACCGGATGGACGAGCAGGGGGACAAGAGGAGCGCCAAATCCATGCAGTGGGGGTATGATTTATGTAATGGATTGAAAGTGCCTTCAATATTTTATTGAATAAATGATGATATTCATGATGCAGTTCATCAAAGTGAGTGTCTGCTGAGTCTCTGGAGTGAGGGGCATTTTACCATCCTTCTTCTTTCTGCGGCGCTGGTCCCTCTTGTGGCTGATGACACAGGCGGACCCCAGCAGCAAGACCAGTGCCAAGCACATGAAGCCGACCCCGCCCAGCACGCCGGCCAGTAATGGCTCCGGGACGAACTCCAGGAGACGGGATGTGGCGGGGTAGATCTCCATCCCTGTGACATCATTTCATCAGGGATATATATGTATTAGTGAATACAAGTAAAAGCAAGCTAAGTGTGACTGTAGCTAATTCTGGCATTTTTTTTACTATGTGTATTCATTAATTACCATGTGTATTTATTCATTTGCACTGTCCCTTATTTTAATTTAATTAAAAAAACAGGAAAAAAACTGTTGCTTGCCATAGTAACAACACACAGACCAACATATAACACTAAGACAATAAAGATAATTTTAATAATGTAGATATAAATCTTAATCTTTTTTTTTTTTTAATTTTGTTAGATTTTTCTTTAATTTGTAAATGTGGATCTTTTTTTTTTATTAACAAAATACATATTTGAATAAATTCAAATCATGTTTTTAAAAAGTTTTTTTAAAAAGAAAATACATATTTCAAAATAAATGTTTATAAATCTATTTGTATCTATCTGTATTTTTTTTTGTAAAAGAGCATGTCCCTGTCCCTGTTTTTATGCTCATTCTCCGTCGTATGTAAAGCACTTTGTGCTGCACTTCTTATAT
Organism: Heterobranchus longifilis; assembly: GCA_028570985.1. Classification (NCBI taxonomy): domain Eukaryota; kingdom Metazoa; phylum Chordata; class Actinopteri; order Siluriformes; family Clariidae; genus Heterobranchus; species Heterobranchus longifilis. Next base: position 2,282 of record JAOVVB010171829.1, on the reverse strand, counting down.
GAAACGTGCTGTAAAAATAAAGTTATTATATATATTTTTTTTTTTCCTAGTTTGAAAGGGAAAAAAAAAGCTTTTTTCATCAAGCTATACAATTATCTGACCATACTGGCTGAACTTCAGCACATGCATATTTCATTCCACATACAAAGAAACTCATAAAAATAATACAAGAGTTCTATGAGGTTTGGTATTACCAGGTTTAAGTGGATGTAATCGCCAATCTACGTCCCTGATGATCACTATCAGTGAATCATGAAGTGGAATGTTTTGCATTTGCTCAGTCAGACGATTATAAGGAGAGCTATGTTAAAAAAAGATACACTTTATGGCTCTGATTGTTGTGACAGTCCTTGAGTGGTACCAGTGGGAGTAGTAGATCCCTCTGTTTGATATATCTGTAGCATATCTAATGAAACATTCATGTCACATTCACATAAGAATCAGAAAAGACCCGTATAAATTCTAACTCTTTTGAGAAGTTATTAGTGGAGCTATTTCTATCATTCAGGCCTCTAATGGACAGCCTTTCCCTGGGGGCCTGCTCTAATTTTGGTCCAACGTTGGGAACGGAGGGACCGGGGGAAGAAATAAAGCAAGAGAGAAAAGAGTTAGAAAAGTAGACTGAGAGAGGAGGTTGAAACAGAGGGTGGGGTGAGAATGCGAAAGGGGGCAAGGTTGCTTTCGAGCACCTACCCATGGTGGAGACATTGACTGATGGACTGGGCTCGCTCAGCAACTCCCCGCGACGAGATAGCAGCCGCAGCTCGTACACACAGTCCTGAGACCGGCATCCGCACACACACACACACACAAACACACACACACACACACACGGTGGAGAGGACAGAGGATGAAACCACACTTTGTCAACACGGGGACTGTGCCTGCAATGCTAATGAAGTTCATTTGAATTTGTGTAGGCCTGTATAGGAGAGAAAAAGAAGGATGAGACGGGAGAAGAAACGGCAGCGCACACAGATTGAAAGGCGACAGAAAAGTGATGGCTGCCGTGTCGTGTGCATAATTGAGAGTCTGCAAAAAGTAAAACCACTGAGGTATAGCCTGGATAAAAATCTCCAAGGCATTCGACAAGCAGCGTGGACTGATTAGTCTCAGAGGGAGCAGTGCGACTGGCTTGTTACCTTGTGCAGACCCGGAACGACTATCTCGCTGGTGTTGGCACTGATGTCCTCGTCCAAATGAAACCACTCCCCTTGCTCGGTGCGGGACTGGAGAACAAACGCTGTGATGGGAGGATGCTCAGCTTCGGGAAGGGACCATTGCAGAACGACACCTGCTGAGCCCTGATTAGCTGACAGCGACGCGGGGGGCTTCAGTTTGCTTCTACGTGGAGGAGGATCTGATGCAGAGGAATAGGAACAGACCTTCAGTTGATCAGCCAGATACGCTCTGGTGGAAAAATTAAATTAGAGTGGAGGAAATTGCTACTGCCACAGATGTTCAACCTTGAGAGTTGGATTGGAGGAGCGATGGGGCTGATGTTCTTTTGCAGAGTTTAAATAAGTTGCAACATGCAGTTTTACAGCCCAGTTGTTTGTTTGATTAAACCTCATGCACACATGGTGTGAGGCACATTTACTATATTTCAGGTCTAATCGCTAGCACAGAAGTTGATAAGCTTGAAATATTGATGACTGATTATGCATAACAGTTTAATTGGGAGATTCTGACTACTGAAATCAGGGTTTTCACACATTATTCAACATCAAATTTAAGGACTTTCCAAACCCAATTCCCTAAAGTTCAAGGGCCCAACACAGCATAGTTTAATTATGGTTCATTACTGTTACAACAATGAGAATCTTTATAATAACAACTAGCAGGCTGCCGCGTGAAACACTAACACTAATATTCCACTATTATTCTGAATGCAGGTCATGTAAACATGAATGCTATATCCATTTGGATATTCCAAAAAAGGCAGTTTTCCGAATATAGCAATTTCCGATCAAGACATGTGGGATATGCTGATATTATTCTGGTTTTAGGAGCATTCTTTGGATATGTAAACAGCACATTCAGAATGTGTGTCTCAATTGAGGTTTTTACTGCAGTCTACAGCCAGTCATGCCTGTTTACTGTCAGCTCTGTGCGTTGCTATGGTTATTATACACAAACCAAAAGTTTACATGGCTGGGGTAGAGATGCATGCACAAAAGAAAAGCCCACATTTCTGGTCAGACATCGCCACAGACCCCTGACGCACTGTGGGCAGGCGGCCAGTCAGGAGCAGGGCCCCCCCCCCCCTGGAGGGGGAGAGG
>JAOVVB010171828.1:0-25373 GCA_028570985.1 Heterobranchus longifilis | reverse complement strand
GTTTCTGAATACGGGCTGTGTGCATTTCTCCGTGGATTGAGCGTTTTGATACTTTCACAGTATTTATATAGCACCTACACCTGCTTTTTTTTTTACAATATGGAACCAAGAGCCAAGAGTGAAAGGGTCATTAGAGCATATTGTGTATTTTCTACAGTACAATGGACTTTGTTACATGGAGTGTGGGTTTGTCCACAGTTTTATTTGCAGTAATTACATCAGGGGGGTGAGGCGATCCAAACACGACAGCAAACCCATTGCAATGACGGAGAATGTATAATGAGGTCAAAGGTCGCACTAATGAGTAACTCCTTAAGTAGCAGCTGGGGCAAAGGTCAAATTTCATAGTAATGACTAATGGCCTTCTGGGAACTCATGTGGTATGATTTGTATATTGATTGAAACAATGCACTGTATGGGTCATTTAGAGGAAAAAAAAACATCATGATTGAATACGTCTGTACTAAAATTAGAATACAGACAATTTGTCTTTTAGTCATGCAGCCTCGTGGAATACTGTCTCATGACTCCGTGTCCCTGGCCGAGAGTGACTCGTCACCCACACGCATCCACACGCATGTGGTATCTCCGAGCAGCACCATCACTCACATGCACATACAGACGCTGCCAGCAGAAGAGTAAAGATGGTTGTGACTGATTATACAGTGCACCGATGTCTTCTTTAAAATGCCTTTGTCTTTAGAAACTGTCGTAAAATAATGCCTCATATGGCAGATTAATAATTGATTGTACTGACATGTATACAGTACTTACTAAGCAAGTAAATATAGAAGTACTTGTGTCATGTTATATATGAAGCTATAGCTTATTCCATTTATCTGTCTGAACCTACTTTTTTTGACCAATCGAGCACCACATAACTCCATTTACTACAATTCAGCGGTCTGTATATTTACAGTATTTTCACCAGACCAACATCAAAAATGGACAGACTGAATGTTTTCATTTAACTTACACTCAATAATTTGAATGTTAGGTCTGGTGAAGTCATGGGCCGGGAATTGATTATTTAGCACGAATTAGAACGAAAAAAGAAGTGAAATCAATATAATGTATTACTCTATTGATGTTTGCGTATTACTACATATATTCTGTATTATTTATCATTAAAATGTGTGCCACAAACTGCGTTTCAGAATGCCCAGGAGCAAAATGAATGATGAACAACATTTGAAAATGTGAATAACTGTCTGTGATGTAAATGTAAAATATGTAGGTAGGGCTGTCCTCGATTAAAGGAATTCTTAGTCGACTAACACTCTGATTTTATCGACTAATCGATTAGTTAATTCAATCGACAAATCTGTAAAACTGAGTTTCTCCACAAAGAATCATGCAAAAGCACCATTTTAAATCTTGTGTTTACCAGAGATGTGCTCAGAAGTTTCTTGGAAATAAAAAAGTCTAAACGACTAAAGAAATCTCAGTCGACTAAAACCAAAACAACCGATTAGTCGACTAATCGACTAAGAGGGAGCATCCATCAAAATATGTCTTTAAAATGTTGTTTTTAACTTGTAACTTTTTGTTTAAGTATAAGCAGCACTAAAGTACACGTCTGCATTCATCCAAACTGTGAGGAAATGAACAGGCTCTGAATGAATCCGAAGCCTGATTTGCAGAAATATGTGCTACATGATGGCTGGTTCCTGTTTGTGATAATTATAGGTGCTTTTAAAAACCAGACAATTCACTCCACTTTGCCAACAAATAACCTTGACAGATTAGGGCTGATTCATTACTTTAGAACTAAGAAAACAGCACACACGAAAAAAACCAACATCTTTTTACTTTCCACTTTGTAATTGAAATTACCTCTGACCACCGTTTCCGCTCAGCACACTCATTAATTCTGCACTAAAATACCACAGCAGAGAGGAGAGTGGGGCAGTTTTAGAAGACGGAGGCAAAGATAATATAGTTATATCACCGTAAGACAGGGGGACAGTGAAAACGCTGGCCTAATTGAGCCAATGTCTGCCCAATTAACTGACTTATCATCTGGCTTCGGGCCATCCAGCGATCCTTAATGTTAAACCCTGAAGGGCAGCGAGGAGTGGTTATAGAGACTGTCCTTCAACATTAGAACCTGGCTTTACTAGAGAAGAGAAAAGATGATTTTCACACAAGAATTATTGAGCTATTACACTATAAAATAGGGATGCATCCATTGTGAAATTCTGGGCCGATACCGATGTTTAAAATAACAATTTGACCGATAGTCGATGCCGATGTTTTATGTTGTTGTTTATTTTGTTTTTGATGTTATTTATTCTCCCCTTTTTGCCAGGGAAACAAAGAAATCTTCTTTATTAAAGAAATAACTGAACTGTTTTAAAGTCATTCAACATTTCATTACACAATCTTTGAATGAGTGATTCAAAAGCATTCTTAACTTTTTAACACGACATTTATCCAGCGCAAAATTGATGCAACACAACAGATAAATATCGGCCACTGCCATCGGTGAATGTCATCTTATTTGCCGATATAGTCAATAGTCGATTTATATACCGATTGTAGTCAACAAGGCGACTATCGGCCAATACCGATGTTTGGCCAATGTATCGGTGCATCCCTAATAGGCTTAAACTGATTTTTTTTTAAAAACTTGTTCCAACCTTAGCTTTTGACCGTTTGAAGCATTATTTAATTTTTTTAGTGCTGCATTTACTATAATTGTAGCACTAAAAAGGTGTTAATTTAAACATCTGGTCATGCTGCATTCAAGAACCCGTAACAAAACAGTCTACACTGACTTTTGAAGAGTAACTTTATTGCAACAGCTTTCCTTTTTGTATTTTAAGTGTGTGGGAGAATTGAGAATTCAAACAAATAAACAAGCAGTTATTAATCCAGCTTTCAGTCACAATACTCTCACCTTACTGTAGAGCTACAAGATTGGTTTCAGTGGAACAGTTGATACCTTGAAAAACTGTACTGTTACCGGTATGTTGCTCGTGGCCTTTACGGCTAGACAAGCTGCATTTTTTACTTAATTACAGTTTGCACATTGTGATTTTTGTTGCTTGTTTAATAGCATTGTGTTTGTCTTTCAAATAGATATTGGAACCAAATGTGATGCAAAAGACATTTAAAGTAATTTAGATAATGTTACCATATTCTACAGTTGAAAATACTGTCTAAAGTACTCTTTGATGTCAAATGTTGAAATGATTGAGGGCAGTCTTGTGTGACAGTAGTGATTTGCAGAGCAGCTAGCAGTGGACTGTCGGCGCGGCCGGCAGTTTCTCTGTGAAAAGCTGCTTTGTCCACTTATAACCCCGCAAAGGAAATGTGTGATGTCCTTGTATTTCTTTGCATCTGGTTTTCTTGTTTGATCTGTTTAGTTGCTCCACTTTGTTGTATTGTGTTGTTGCTGTCTTGTGATGAATCCTGATTTGGGCAGATGTAACCAAATCCAGAGACAGCGCCAACATCACTTTACCTCTTTTGCACCAAATTAGCTCTGGTTCTTGAACCGGTTGTTGGAGTAGAGCTGTTGTAATGAAGGGTGTGTCATCAATGCAGGGCATTGCAGAATGCACAGCGGAAGTAAACAGTAGTAGCAAGATGGCGGATCGCATTGATTATCTGCAAGCTTTTGTCCGGTTATTACAGATATTTGTTTTTGTAGAAAAAACAAGCCTGGGCCAAATATTAATGATAAGAAGGCATAGAGCATTACATGCAAGGCTCCACTTTGGTTCACACTTTCGGTCATGGAAAACCTGCTATTTTTTGATGCCAGCTGGGAACTTTTCAGTTTTCAAACCAATTTATTTTTGGTCAAAATGCTCAGAACGCTTCAAAATTAGGTGTATGGAACAGAACCCGTTCCATGTTGGTGCAAAAGGGGTGTCATCTGTGGTACTTTTCTGTGTGTAGCTCAGCTGGTAGGAACATCACACACGAGGGTCGCTTACATAAACTAGACTGAAGTATATACAAGAGATATACTTGCTTTTAAAATTGCAAACGCATGACACTGCCTTGTGTATTCTGTGTCCGTTTTGGCCATTCGTTGTGTACATACTCCAAAATCAACGCGACGTCTACGCAAACTTATGTAAGTATATTTCCAGCTTAAGAGTCTACAGCCATACCAGCGGCTCTGTGAGGCTGTACTTGGGCATAGTGGTGCTATGAGGGATAATGCTAACATGCTAATGTTTAGCAGGTATAATGTTTACCATAGTACATCTTAGTTTAGTGTGTTGGCATGCAAACATTTTCTAATTGGCTCTAAACACGAAGTACAGCAGAGGCTGATGGGAATGCTATTAGTCTTGCAGGTATATGTATTGGACAGATTGACATTTTGACCTGATAGTAATGCAAGAGAAAAAAGTTATTATTGGTTAAAGTTATTGCAATTCATCCTCTGGGAACCATGAATGTTAGTACCAAATGTTGTGCCAATCTCTCTAATAGTTGTTGAGATATTTCAGTCTGGACCAAAGTGACACTAACATTGCCCTTCATAAATGTATGCTCTAATAGCATCACAAAAATCTGCCAGAGGACATTTCTCACTATTCCTGCACATGTTTTAAACTCCTCCTGATTTCTGGGGCTCTTGTGACGGAGTGTGACAGACATGTGCATGACAGAACTAGAAGGGAACTCGAAAAGCTCTATCTTGCAATGTTGATCAAAGTGTAAACTTTAGGAACGGATCCGAATGACGCGGTGGATACACACAGTATTTAATGGCTTCTTCCTTGGCCCATGCTACAACCAAGTTTTCTTTCAAATCGGGCCAGTAGTTTTTCCGTAATCCTGCTGACAAACAGACAAATCGAGCTGAAAACAGCAGAGGTAATATCTATCAAATCACACACTACATATTTTAGCTGCTAGTTGCTGTGTTGTAGTTGTTGAATGTTGTTCATGTGTGACTTTAGGAACAAAATGATTCAGGGTACCCGCAGGGTCTTAAAAGTATTTTTAAAAAGCATTGGATATCATATTTTCAAAATAAGGCCTTACAGTAAAACCATTGAGTTTCTTTTACAAAGTATTGAATTTCATTCACAAAGGCCTTACATTTCTTTCTTGTCCTTTCATAGGATTAAATAAATACCGTAACGCCATAAATGCACGTTGATGCAGACGTTACAATTGAATCTGTTTGATGTGACTTGGATGTTATATGACAGTACATTACATTAAATTCAAGTACTTTGTAAATAAGCATTTTCTAGGGCTTAAAATCTGTACTGCTTTTCCATTATATTATTCATACTTTTGCCAGTATGGCCGTGAAGTTGGCATTAACCCTTTGAACTCTGCAATAGAAATCGTCTACATCGATATTTTTGTGATGGCATTTCTTGAAGTATCTTCAAATGCTTTATATCCCTAAAATCTGTACAACCTAAGCTAAAAGGTTATGCAAGTCAATAAACCATAATAAGTGATAAAAGTATTGAAATTGTTTAATAAATAAAACAATTTACAAAAATCTGACATGTTTTTTCATCAAATTTTACAAAATAAACACAAAACATATTGAACCAAAAGATTTCTAAATGTGGTGCTGGCTCAAAAGACCAAAAATAATTAATTCTTACTTATTATGGTTCTTATTATAGATCGTTTTGAACAGAATCATGTAAACAACAATCTCTCGCGGCCATTACGGGGCAATACACTGGCTCCACCCACCGCACGTCAGCCCGTTTTGGACCGCATGTCATGCAATGTGATGATGTCATCAAGAGCGTGCAGCTTGATGACATGAAAGACAGAAGTCTTAGCTTTCTACAGCAAAAAGAATGAATGCTCTAGGTATTATGGTTCTTATTTTACATCAATTTAACAGTATCATGTAAGGTAAAAGGTCTTAAAAAGTGGTTTATTTAGTTCAAATTTAACTTGGGGGTACCCTGATTATTGTGCCTATTTGACCAACCTAACTCAGTTTTCTCTAGAAGATATAAGTCTAGAAAACCTAACAGAGAAGTCATTGTGCCCATGCAGAAGCGGGTTTTAACAAGGCACATGTAATATGAAGTATGGTTCAGCAACGCTTGGTTTGATTTTATTCCTAAACTTCGGTGGTCCTTCCTTATGTTTGTCCCGGTGTCGGTGGATACCTTCAGCCCTCTTTGTTGTCGTCCTTGACCCGTGCGTCCTCCCAGCTACATCGTGCAGACTCTGATGGAGACGGACCTGTACAAGCTGCTGAAGACCCAGAGGCTGAGCAACGACCACGTCTGCTATTTCCTCTACCAGATCCTGCGAGGCCTCAAGTACATTCACTCAGCCAACGTGTTGCACCGTGACCTCAAGCCCTCCAACCTGCTCATCAACACCACCTGCGACCTCAAGGTCAGCTCACACACACACACACACACACACACACACACCATCATCATCACTAGTAACAACTAGGGTACCGTAACTATTTTTGTCATGTTACCACGCAGCAGAAATAAAGTCACATTTTAGTGTTCGGTTTTTTATTTTAGGTCAGGGATACTCAACTTGCTTTGCCCAGGGGCCACTTTTGAAAAATGAGAGGAGGCCAGGGGCCAGTTAATAAACGAGCATTAATAATATTTATCAAATAAAATTAACAGAAGTTGAAAATGCACTTAACGTGGCACAAGGATTTACACTAGGCCTGTCTGATAAATCACAAATCTTTACGGCATTTAATTAGAGCTGCAACGATTAGTCGACTACTCAATTAGTTGATCAACAGAAAAATAATCGGCAACTATACTATGATAATTGATTAATGGTTAAAGTAATTTTTCATGCAGAAATGTCAGAAAATGCTGTTTTTAGCCTCAAATATGGAGATTTCCTGCTTTTTTCTGTTTTATATGATATTAAACTAAATATCTGCATATCAAGATTTTTCACCATTTTCTTACATTTTATAGACCAAACGATTAATGATTTATATAAACAAGCTTGATTTTGATGTTTGTTATGCATTCTGGCACCTTTTTTGCATTCAAAGTACAAAAACAATTTTCAATGTTAATCAATTTATTTTAATTATGAATTAGAAAATGGTCGGAGGGCCACCCGGCACCCTATCGAGGGCCAGATTTGGCCCGCAGGCCGCAAGTTGAGTATCACTGTTGTAGGTTTTGGTGAATTTTACACATGCACAATATATATAGTTATGTGGAAATTCTGCATTTATATGTTGTACATTTAGTATAGGCATTAAACATTCCCTGCGATTGTAAGTTGGTAACTGGTACATTTTACATTTTTGGGAGACAAAAGTTAAAAAGAGGATATTTTCACAATGTCACATGGTGCATTCAAATCAAATGCTAATTTTCTGTTAGCTAAAACATGTTTTACACCACTGCCATTATATATTTTTTAAACATTGGTGGTACCAGTTGCAAGTTACAGCGCTCAACAAGAGTGAAGAAGAATCTCAGGAATGTTGGATATGTGTGATGGATTGACCTGAGAGCCCTTCCTCTGCTTGTCGTGACCCTTCTCTGCATTGAACGGTTGAATTTGAAAATATAAACACTGAACCAAATGTGGTATTTGGTATTATACTTATTATAATATTTCTCACAACTGGATTGTGATGCTGTAAAAAAAAAAAAAAATAATTCTCTGAATGCATTTCCCTTTCCTCATTCCATTTCTTTGTGTGTATGGTTCTTATTTTAGCAGCTAAATAGCCAACAGTGAAATACTTCTGGGGTGTATTCATGAGGATCTAAACAATCTAAATTAATAAAATGTATTGTCCAGGTAGGTGTCAGTACCTTTAGAGCAAAGGTGTCTTTCTAAAAGCATTTCCAATACCACAATACAGCTGCAGGATGTTTAATGTGTAAGGGGCATGGTCATGGCAACCCTGTAGTACTTCTTACCTCCACAGTGATGAATACTCATATTCCCAAACAGAATAACTTGTAACATGTAGTTGATGTTCCAATGTATTCGGAATGACCAAAAGATGAAGAATAATTTACATCCACTGCTTTTTATATTTAAGAAAATGTTCCTACAGAATGTTCAAGGCATAATATGTAATTTTCTGCTGCTAGGGCGCTCTCAATCAAAACAATAACAAAAGACGCAGTTTGGTGGTGTTGTGAAGTAGCGTGGGATCATGGGAGTTGCCGCCATTGCCATCATTGCAGTCAGCTTCTCCCGGTTATCCTTCAGTTTTCATCATTCAGGAGGTTTTTACCGGGAGCCTAATTATCCACAGAGGTCTCCTCCTCCAAAACAAACACACCCGCTGATTTAAACCGGTAAAAACAAGGAATAAAGCAGCTTCACATTAAAAACCAGTGTTGCTCTGATGCTCTTCGGCTCGTTGGGGGAGGGGCTGCGAGCCGAGCTGCCGCTAACGTTTGCTCCAGATGTCCAGTGACTAAAATCCTTCATCTCAGTTAAAATATATATTTAAAAAGGACCAAATGTATCATAAAAATGTGGCTGAAAACAGGATAAAAAGTCAACATGACAGGCTTCTGACAGACAGCCACAACACTGACGCATGCACAAAGGGGATATGACGTCATTGACAGGCAACCAAATGTAACTGTTGCCTTAAGTAAAATTACATATTTCTCTGGTTTGAACATATAATATATAAAATATATAATGGGTCTAGACGTTTTTAGACATTTTAATGCATAACTGTTACATATTATACAACTACTTCAAATCATTGGGGGTTGCTAAAATGCATTCTGGGAAATGTAGGAACGTATGCTAATTGAAATCAAAGTGCACAGCATACAAGTTAAAAGATGGTGTTTTAATAATCTATGAAAAAGGCCCTAAGAACTGAGAACATCCATCCAAAGTCTTATTTACAACCTCAGAGTCGGGGCTTGTTCCATCGGAGCCTCATTTAACTCCTTTGTAATTTTGTTGCTGCAGTGATTAGTCAGTGGTGGTCTTTTTCAAAAACCTAAAACAAGCTGCTATAAACACATTGATATGGGCCATCAGGGTTGACTTTGCTCTGTGCCGTGTTGTAGAGCTTCAGAGAACACGACCATCAATCCCTGGATTAGTTGATCATGTGGGAGGAGTGAAGAACAAAGCAGCACATGTTGCAGCTGCTTTCTGATACATTCCTCTCCCTTATTACTGCAGCTATACATTACATCTGTGACTTTGTACCACTGATACAACATTGTGCCACATATATTAAATGTGTATACCCATTTAATATATGTAATGTAATACTAAAATTGATTTCAAATAATTGATCTACACCAGCACTAACAAAGACAATGACCCCTCCCCTTCTCTGTGCATTGTGTACAGTATAACTACTGGAGTACTGGCTTGCCCCACATTTCCCGCAGTTTGACATTTTAATTACACAGAAACATTAGAGGACGTCAAAATGGGGCCTCAGGATTAGAAAGTAAAGCAGGACAAATCAAGTTTGAGAGAAGCATAAAAATGTGAACTGCCTAAAATGTGTACAGCCGTACCCACTCTCAGATTCTCAAGTCTATAGCCGTTTTCTCATGTGAACTCCAGACAATGTCTGGAGAATCAGGTTCGGCGGTGGCCCTTAATGACAAGTTCCCAAATCTCGTTCTCCAATTTTGTTGGCATTGTCGTGTAAATTAACCTTCATCTTCACGATTGGTTGTTTATTTTTCTTCCGGACATCAACAACACGCCCACTTGCTCGCTGTGAATTCTCCGGACATTCTCACATGGGCTCGAACTTTACACAGACTTTGTACTCGTGATCCGGCAGGGTAAAGTCTGTTTAACGTCCGGGCCGAATGATTCGGACATTTGCGTTCACACATACTGCTCCTCCAGGTGATGTCTAGATAAGTTCAGGGTTGTAGTGCATGTGTGAAAGGGGTTTATAGATGCGGGGCTTGACTTGTATAAATCTGATGTTTCTGACCAATGACACTTGGTGTCCTCCTCAGATCTGTGACTTTGGCCTGGCACGGATAGCCGATCCTGAGCACGACCACACAGGTTTCTTGACCGAGTACGTGGCTACGCGTTGGTACAGGGCTCCAGAAATCATGCTCAACTCAAAGGTAGGTGTGTGAGTAATTGGACTGGATAGCTTCTTAGTTTTTTGTCTGTATGTACTAATATGTGTGTGTTTGTGTCTCAGGGCTACTCCAAGTCCATTGACATCTGGTCAGTGGGCTGCATCCTGGCTGAGATGTTGTCCAACAGGCCCATCTTCCCCGGGAAACACTACTTGGACCAGCTCAACCACATACTGGGTGAGTTTTCACTCATTTCTACACAATGTTTACACTATGAATGTACTAGGTGCTTCAAATAATTTCACTGTCATTTTTATTTACAGGATGATCGTTTGTGCGTTTGCATTTTTCTTTGGTTGCCCAGTTATGCTTTAAATTAACATAAATAAACAACCAATTTAAACAGCATGCACATATAACCTTTTCAGTATTCATCACTCAAGTAACTCAACTTTGTGAAAATTTAACTTACACAGTTTCAAGTAACTAGAGTGAGATGTGATAGAGCTGAAAATTGAGCGTGCAGCACTTGTTTTGATGGCATTTAAGCAGGTTTTTCACCACACTAACAGTTACATCTGCACCATAGACAATCAGTTGAGGAGCCACATTGAAACATGGCCCTCACTCTCCTCTGTGTGCAGGCGTCCTCGGCTCTCCGTCTCAAGATGATCTGAACTGCATCATCAACATGAAGGCGAGGAACTACCTGCAGTCCCTGCCTCATAAACCCAGAATCCCCTGGGAATCTATCTACAAGGCCGACTCAAAAGGTACGACAACGCACTACATTACTCATGTGTAAACCTGGAAAGGAGAGAATATGTAGAAGTAACCAGGGGTGTCAAACTAATTTTAGTTCATGGGCCACATAGAATTTGATCTCAAGTGGGCCGGGCCAGTAAAACCACTCCAACAAGATCATAAATCATATCTGCCACAAAGTTTCTCGTCAGGCGATGTTTGTAAAAGCCTGTCACTGCCTTCAGCATGCATGTCTTCACAAACTCATGGCTTTGATACTGGTGCTATTTCGTTAGCAATGAGGTAGCTAGCTTTCACAGCTGCATTGCTGATCTCTCTACTACAACTAAAACAGACGGCCGTTTCCTCAAACCTGCCAACAATTCATTTATCTTCTCTATTCTCAGTTGTCCTCACAGGTTCTTGTATTATTTGCTGTGAATACACCAAGAACACTGGCTTCTTATTTAATAGGAACTGGTCCATTTTTCACTCTGTGTCCACTTTATATATATATATAGATATTTTCCACCTGCGGTTCCTACAGTCGACAGTGTTGTGTCACGTAGCCTGTACATAAGCATCGATAGTAGCTTATCCAGTAGGGATGGAATGGATCACCTAAAATCTGAAATCTAAAAGCTGCAGCTGTCAGTCAGTGTCGGTCTGCCGCATGAGAGCATTAAGGATTTACTGTTACCTGTGACAATGACGGAAAAAGATGTTGGATAAAATGACGACTGCGTACTGTGCAGCATGTGTGGCTTATTATACCAGCGACAATACTTCCAATATGATGACCCATCTCCGTGACACCAGCGCACGGAGACAGTCCGGTAGTAAACAGCAAATCCATCTTATTGTGAAGGATATGCAGCCCTATGCAGACAGTTGCACCATAAAATCCCCTCTCCCTATGGAGTTCCATTTGTATCAAATTCCCGAACTTTATTTTTGATATTAAAATAGAATAAACAGAGCAGTGTTATTTTGAAAACCGCGTACAGAGTGTGTATGGCCCAAAGTTAGCAGCAGATGGTGCTGTGTAGTCACACTAACAGACACACTGGTGGCTGTGAAAATTAACTAGCAGGTCAAAGAACTGTGCTGCTGCTTTTATAACTGTTGAGACACGATGGAGCAACAAAGGGTTTAGTGATCAATCAATAGGCCTTTATGTACAAGTTATGGTCTCCAGAACATTTGTTTTAAATCTTGGAGCAATTTTTGCTTGTCGATTAATTTTTTTTTAGAGGCATTCTGAGATTTCTTGGGTTTTGATTTTGAGATTTTGAATTTCTGACACTGGAATTAACTGAAGCTCTTGATGAATCTGACGCAGCTCTGGACCTGCTGGGCCGCATGTTGACCTTTAACCCCGTGAAGCGCATCAGCGTTGAGGAGGCCCTGGCTCACCCTTACCTGGAGCAGTACTATGATCCCACAGATGAGGTATGCACACATGGAGCTGTCATTTCAGGCCGATTTTTGGTTATTCTGCTATTTCTGCAGCAGAAGGCAACAGTGAAAATAACTTGCATGTTGATTTTTAAGAAAAGATGCCAAGTTGTAAGAGGTGAAATGCTGCAAAGAAATTGCATAAATCCTTGTGGAGGAATGTGAATCTAACGTTTCTAAAGGCTAAAGAACAACAGTGCCTTTTCAGTCTATCAATATTACAACTGTACTGTACTCGACGGAGGAATTTGCACAAACTGGGGTAAAAAAAAAAGTGTGAAATTTGCACAAATGTTTGAGGCAGAAGGGCTTATTCATTCAAACATGTTAGTCATTGTTTTCAACCATGAACCAAGATTTAATTGTGAGCCTTTTTCTGCTTTGTGCTGAGAAGCCTCTTAGCTGTGTTTGGAATGCAATTAGTATTAAGTTTGCTCCATGGTTCAAAGAATGTAATCGAAATCTCAGTTTACGTCAGCATGAACCTAATCCTAGTACTGTACTGTAGAAATCAGTGTTGGATTTCTTCACTGGTTTTTCCGGTTTTTAAACATCACTGTTAAATCGCATTACAGCAGTTTATGTGATAATTGCAGCTTCCATTGAACCTCTTTATTCTTATTGTGTCCGGATCACATTTCAGATATTGTACTGCACTTTTCTGGCTGCATAAAGCCTCTCCAGCTTTCCCCACTTGGCAGCATTAGTATTAAAGGAGCAGTGTGTAGGATTTAGTGGCATCTAGCGGTGAAGTTTGAGATTGCAGCCAACTGAATATCCCTCCCGTCAGCCCTCCCTTTCCAAGCTTATAGTAGAATCTACAGTGGCTTTCAGGTAAAAACGTGAAAGGCCGTCTCTAGAGGTTTGTCCGCTCTGGGCTACTGTAGAAACATGGAAGAGGACCAGCTCCTTATGTAAATATGAAGGGCTCATTCTAAGCTGACGAAAACACAACAATTCTTAGTTTCTGATTTCTGCCAGTAGATTCAGGGTTCGTACAAAGTCTTGAAAGTTTGGAAAATGCTTGAATTTAACCGTTATGTTTTCAAGGTTAGGAATGTGCTTGAATTTGAATATAGTTCTTGAAAAATGCTTGATTTTCAACATAATCTGTTATTTCATCATCACAATCGCTCATGTAAACCAAACATATTTTAATAATTTAACAATCTTGTCGTCATGTTTGTAATTTAATTTCTAAATGAGAGAGTAAAAGAACTGAATGAGCACTAAATGTTTCTAATGTAAACATTCTTCTAGGATAATCTCATCATTTTGATGATCGTTTTTGTTGTTTGATACAGATATTGCTGTACTCGCTGTTATATGCATGTAAACTTTTTTTTTCACCGTTGCATTTATATTAACGACTTAAATGTGATGATAAAGGCTTTGAGAGGCTTTGAGATGAATGACATTTTGAGATAATCAGCCTCGGCTGATCACAAGGCCGATTAAAGTGTAGTGTTTCTTCTCGAAACATTCCAGCATTTTTTCTGGAAAAATTACAACTCTTTTCTCGAAACATTGTGACCTTTTACTTGAAACTTTGCGACTTTTTTCTCAAAACATTACAACTTTTTACTTTTCTTTGACTTCTTTCTTTTTCTTGAAAAATTAAAACTTTTTTCTGTAAACATTTTTCACTTTTCTGGAAACATTACAACTGATGCAGATCTACAAAAGGACCCAAAACAAAGAGATGCAGCGTGGTGTTCCTGTGCACTAACATTGTTTTTATTTATGTACGTTTATAGATTTCAGAAACAAAGAGATGCTGCTATCTGCTGAATAAGTGTTACATTTAGGTTCAGCAATTTTAAATTGTTGTAGGCTATTTTATCACATGCAAAAAAAGAAACAACCCAAAAAACAAAATCGGCATTATAAATCAGCCATCGGCCGCCCTGCTCTCTAAATATCATTATAGGCATCGGCTGTTGAAAAACACATCGGTCGACCACTACTGGAAAGTACCTTGAAAGTACTTGGAAAGTGCTTGAATTTGTACGCTTAAAAGTCTAACTATTATATGAGCTGCAGTTTATTAAATGTGTGCAGCATGTTGCAACAAAGTCACAATTTTACCATATTTCTTTTTAAAGCTAGATTTTAAGGAAATGGCTCTCCAGCTTTAGTTGAAGGTTTATACAATGTGCATGTTTGTGTGTTTGTGTGTGTGTGTAGCCGGTAGCAGAGGAGCCCTTCACTTTCTCCATGGAACTGGATGACCTTCCCAAGGAGAAGCTGAAGGAACTGATCTACGAGGAAACTGCTCGTTTCCAGGAAACCTACCAGGGCTCCTGAGACACACAGGTACGTGAAACAGGCCGGTTTACCACCCAAACACACAGTCACAGCAACACGAGGTTCTGCTGGTATAGGTCGCAAAATGAATACATTAAATATATATTTTAGAGGTAGAAGCAAGCTCTGTTCCTCACCCCTTGTTCACCTGAGGATGCAGCTATGATCAAAAGCTAGTCTTCTTGGTTTAAAGTCCTAACAGGTTTATCCAAAATAACAAGAGGCTAAATTATGTCTTTCGTGTCATTGCTTGGCCCGTTCGTGCATCGTAAAGTATTTGGGGGTGATGATTGCAGTGACAGAAACACACAGGTGAGGTTGAAAAGAAATTGATGCAAACCAGCAACGTGTTCTGTTAAAGAAAACTGCAACATCAGTCTAAAATCAACCACTTCTGTGTATCGATTTGTGTCAAAAAGCTGCGTTCTTTGTTATGAGACCACTAGATGTCAGTGGAGCAAATGCCATTCATGCATTCATTTACAGACAGCCAAAGCTCAAATGTACATAAAGGGCGATAAAGGTTGCACAGCAGGTTCATCAAAAATCGTTTGTTTGGAATGGTTACTCGTCACAGTTGTTTTTATTATGAAGACAAATCCTCTACGACAGAGTGATATTATCCAGTAAACAGTCTTAATGTCCTGCTGCTATCAGAATCCATAATATTCAACGTCTTTGTTTTATATCCAGTGAGGGAATTATTTGTCTGACAAATGGACTCTGGAAATGTAAAACATGTCAAGGAGCAGCTGCATAATGATTATAAATTATAAATGCTGTTATCTCAGTGAGTTAGTTTGTCAACAGGATGGCAGAGGCCTGTGCATGCATTTCCTTGTAATTAAATGGGCAGATTAGATTTGTTTTTGTTTTTTGTTGACATAATTATGAAACAAATTGAGAATGACAGTTTATTACAATTACTAAGGTAATGTTTGCAGGACCATCTCAAAAACCTCAACAAGAAATTAACCCTCTGAACCCTAAGCAGTTTCAATGCTCTGATCACATTTTACTGACCGTGGCTTCGTATTTCACTGCAATATAAAGTCCTGCACCTCTATGGAAACAGCACAATCATGGCTAGAAGTAGGGAGAACTCAAAACATTTATTTTATGCCGTATAACGCCATTATAATGCCATAAATCATAAAAATAGAAGAAATCTATATATACAACACTTTTCCAAGTACCCACAGGTGCTACCAATATTGGGGGAAAAATGGGGGTCCACATACTATACACATTAAACTATTTACATTTTACAACCTCTACTGACAACCTCTCTTGTCCTCTCTGCTCTGTGTTAACAACTGCAGTTCAGTCCAAATTTCACTGAATTTTTGTCACGTAACTGTTGGTCTCAGCCGTGTCATTCATGGCTTCACAGCTGCTTTGAGGAACGCAGAATATAATGTTTTTACAGGATCTGGTTAGACTGGTAGAATAAAGTGATTTTGATGAAATATCACTATTTTAAGCTTACATTTGGTTACTTTTCTTGACGAAAGCGTGCGTCAAACAAGATCCGTTTAAGGACCGTCGGAAATGTGAAAATCTGACGATAATTTCTGTTTTCTGGCTATGATAAATGGTGTAATTTTCGCGATTTATTATTTATTTATTTTTGAAGAAAACATGCCTTTCAAACCCACTGGTGGGTTATGGGGTTCTATCTGCTGGTCATACCAGTTAGATTTAGATACTTCTTAGTACAAACGTCTTTTCCGCAGGTCTTCAAAACCTTGTATCTTAGAAAATGGTGAGTGGGTGAGTGGGATCCTATAGGAAGTAGCGGAAGTTAGAATGATACTTAATATTCATTCATTCAAAGTGGGCCTAAGTGCTTTTCTTTTTTTTTTTTTTAGCCCTAACGAGTGACAAAGCCACACAGAGGCTTGGAACAAGAAGACCCCAAACAAACGACATGCTAAAACAAAAAGAAAAATGCATCTTCAAGAAACCAACAAAAAGAGAAAACAAGAAATGAACATTTAACTGCTTATCTTTCCATTTCTACTGCAAGAGAGCTAAGTTTAACTTTGATTTCTGTGGTTGGGTGGGGTGGTAGGGTCTGTCGTACTCATACTGTTTCAGTTTTGTCCATGTTGGACTCTCCCTCCTCTCACCTCACGTTTTGTTTTCCCGTTAAAAGTCCCACCTCATCCTGTCCCATCTACAGTAACTCAGTGTTCCCCTCCTGTCCCGATCGACCTCTCCTCCTCCCCGCACCCGTTGCTCTCTCTGTCGCTCCCTCTCATATAAACTACTGTATTAACCAACACCATAACTCTCTTGTCTTGCTCCATGTAAATTACAACCTGGAAAAATCGAGGGCTAAAAGAATGGGGATGCTAATCGGGTGTATGTATATACAAAAATATAAAAGCTTCTTTTTTTTTTTTTCCTTTTTAAGTGTGCTCGTCGCAGTTTTTGTTTGTACACCGTTGTTCGAGTGTTTTCGGATCAGTCGTATCTGTATGTTTTTGGGATTTATATTTGCAAGTCAATTTTTTTGAACACTTGATTTTGAGACAAACATTCAATGTTTTTACTGGCATGTTGGCAGGTTTCTAGATTTCTTTGTCGTCGCTCTTTTTGTTTTTCTTAAAAAACAAAACAAAAAAACTGTGTATGATGTTCATATGAATGCATGCATTCCTGAAATTAACCAAAGTGGCAGAGAGATGCAGGAAACTCGGCTGAGGAGCAACTAAGTAATATCTATCGTAGTTTTTGAATCGTACCATCGACACATTTTTTTGACCTATAACTCGTACCGAGGGCAGACAAACTGAACTTCATCTGTAGAAAGTTGGTTATATTCAGGAGGCGCTACATGATTGGAATAAATTGGAAATCAAACAGCATAAAATATAGTTTCTATAATTGTGATACCTGCGCCCCATTTTCCAGAACAGTCACTGTACTGTCTCTGTGCCACAGCAAAACTCTCTTGTTTTCTTCAGAAATTAAATGATCACAAACTACCCGACTTGCTGTAAGTTTTATAATGGAAGACTTACTTCTTTTTTTTGTTTTCCAAAATGCAGAAACAGAGAGTAAGTACTGCCAGAATACTAATGTGAGACACTGGTATAACATTACTGTATTGTCCACATTTGGCACCACAACATCCTTTTACCATAAAATACAACCAACATCAAATAGCTGATCCGGTGTCAGTATTACATCCCTATATTAAATTACATTCTCCATTTCACTGAATCCATATTGTCTGGAAAATGGGGCCTGGTTGACATCAGCCTTTCCATCCCACCGTGCTGTTTTTGTACCGCGTTCCTATCTGCTGCCGTTTGACCCAGCAGGACTCCTGCACGGAGTCTAACGTGTACGCAGGCTGCGGCCTGACTGACAGCGAAGGTCCACATCTTAATCGTGTATTCAAAGTGGCCATACTTGAATGCGGTCTAGAGAAGAAGAGCACTTTTCCAACGAGCATTTTTCAGATTATGATCTTTCTGGCTCATTGATGTTAAGTGTTGAATGTAAAATTACCTGAATTTCTGGAGTCTGTCGCTGCAGCTTAGTGTCCGCCACGTGAACTTTTACAAGAACGACACCTCCGTTTTACGACTACTGAGAAAACTGTACATGTCGCTGATAAATGCTGCGTTCACGACATAATGAGATGATCGAGATGGAAAGAGGCCCATGTTAACGACTTGCGAATAGGGCTGCAACTAACGTTTATTTTCATTGTCGGTTAATCTGTCGCTTATTTTCTCGATCAACCGATTAGTCGTTTGGTCTATAAAATGTCAGAAAATGGTTAAAACATATCGATCAGTGTTTCCCAAATCCCAAGATAACATCCTCAAATGTCTCGTTTTGTCTACAACTCAAAAGATATTCAGTTTAGAAAACCACAAAATATTCACATTTAAGAAGCTGGAATCAGAAAATTTCAACTTTTTTTCTTAAAAAAATCATTCAAACCGATTAATCGATTTTCAAAATAGTTGGCAATTAATTTCATAGTTGACAACTAATCGATTAATCGATTGATCTTTGCAGCTACTTGCGAGCGTCATCGAGACGGTTATCTATCAGAGCTTTCAGAAAAGTCCCAACTTCGACTTGAAAGTTGACGTGAGCATTATTTTAAGTTGGAAATTATAACTCGGATATGACAAGAATGCAGCATAATCAACGACATAATAGTCAAACCCAGGAATGTCAGGATGCTGTACAGTTATTTCTGCTCAGTGCGCAGCCAAGCGACCATCGTCACGTCATGGTTGTACAGTATATATAAACCCTCTCTGTCCGTTTTTCTTTTCGCGCTCCTGTTCCCTCTCCTCCTGTGTCCGTGTGTTTTCCTGGCTACGTGTTAACATACTGGATGTTTATTCTTCAATGTGGGTGATTTTTTAATGCTACGTTGTTTCTCAGATGGCTTCTCGTGTTTCTTTGAGTGTGTGTGCATGTGTGTTACGTCTGTGTTCATTGTGTCTGCTCCCTCCTCTCTTTGTTCTGGATGTGACTGTACTAATTGCTGCCTGGTGGAGCGCCGCACCACGCCGCGGGCCCACGCTCCGTCACCAGCTCAGTCTGCACTAATTTCTACCTGTTGCACTGGGACCAGTAGAGAAGCCCCCCCCCCCCTCCCAACCCTCAAAATGGACCAACATATGCACTGGATCCTCTCTCTGTCTCTCAGGGGAAGGCTTGTGATGCTCACCGGCTTTGCCCTCTCGCAGCAAAAATCATTGATTTGTTTTTACGGGCTCGGGCCGCATCATAGGCTGTTTCTCTCGGAAGCCATAGCCAGCAGCACTCTGGGATCGGTGTGAGGCTTTTTGGTGCATGTGGTGATTCATCCTTTTGTTCCCCGACTCTCGCCACGCTTTACTCAAAGGGCTGCCTCCCCCCCCTCCCTCCTTCTCCTCTCCCCTCGGTCTGTTTGCTTCTCCACAGTGGGATTTGGTGAAGAACCCATATCACTGACTTTGCTGCCACTTTTCCCTCCTCCCTCCTCCAGTAAATGATTGCCCCCGTGTCACCTAGATCATGGATGGTCATACATGCAGGAAACTCGCAAAACTCAATCAGCACGCCTGCACTTTGTCTTTCCAGCCACGCTCTCTCCCCTCCGCCGTTGTTTTTGTCTCGTATCCTCCCTGTTCAGCTTTAAGTTTCGCCGTGTGTGTGTGTGTGCGCGCGTGTGTGTGTGTAAGCTCATGGATCGTCTGCAGTAATTTATGTCTGTATACAAGTGTTTGTGTATCTGCTCATCAGCAACATAAAGCCAAGACTCTTTTTCTCTTCTGTGTGTGTGTGCGTGTGTGTGTTGGGCCCTCTCCCTGCAGTTACCTGTGCTTTTTACATCTGTGAGATTTTTTCTTCTTTTTTTTTTTGACCGACACAAAAACAGTCAGACAGATATTTTGTATGTATTTCATAATATGTATATTTGGTGGTCACCAGTCAACCAGGCCCTGCTTGCTTTTTATTTTTTTCTCTCTCTCCAACCGACCTGCCACCAGACCAAACATCTCACTGGGTAACCATGGGAACGAACCAAGAGGACCACATTTTTTGCAATCCTCCTGACACACTCACACACACACTTCCTCTCTCTTTCTGAGGAGTGTATCTGTGTGTTTGTGAAAAGTTGCACTTAAACACACCGTGTACATTCACGCAGTATCGACGAGTCTAAAGGCCTGTCCGTCACGAGGCCTGTTTCCAGATATTGTTGTTTTTAAATGGCTGTTCTTATTATTGCTATTGTTGTTATATTGGTGAGTTGTTGTATTTTCTTTTCTTTTTTTCTTTTTCTTTTTTTTTTTTTTACATAAAAGGGAGTTAAAGTTGTATCTTTTTTTTTTTAATAATTAGAATGTTTTTATTTGTAATTTTTTTCTTCATTATTTCTCTTATGGGCGTGATTATTATTGGCAGTGTTCAATCTTTCTGAAACCTTTTTTTCTTTGATTTCCCCTCCAAGATCTTATAAGGAATTATTTTAAAAGAAGATATAAGTAGATTGTCAAAGAGATATGAGTTATTGAGGGTTATAGTCTGTATATTCTATGGGTATTATGAATTAAACGATTAACAAAGAAACAGAATTATATACATATAATTAAATAAAATTTCCTGATACTGTTACAACGGTTTGTGGATGTGTTTTTTTGTGTCTTGTGGTCTCTTGTTTTTACTTCTATGGTACATTCAGCACCTTTTTACATTCTGTCATTGAACTCCAGGAGCCGTTTCACAAAGAAAGTCTTTGACTATGGCTTAGATCTAGTCAGACTTCAGGTACACATATAAATATTCTTTTGCACAAAGCTGTCTAGTTCTAGACTATCTTAAGTAGGACTAACTTTCCATGAATTCTGGAATCCCCACCGCCACCCTACTGGAGTAAGATATGTAAATAGCTCTTACATTTCTTGTTGGAAAGTCAATCAAACGACCACAAAGAGACAAAAACGACTACAAAGTGATGCAAATTAACCACAAAGAGATGCAAAAGAACTACAAAGTGATGCAAAATGATCACCGAGATGCAAACACAGTCAGTCTGGGTGCCTAAATGTGTGTCTTAAAGGCGACATATTATGCTCATTTTCAGGTTTTCTACTTGAATTTCTCTGGATTGAGCATTTTGATACTTTCACAATATTTATATAGCACCTAGACCTGCTTTAGAATTTTAAAAAACATGGAAATCTCACTTTTTACAATATGGGACATTTTTACTCACTTCCCCCTTCTATGAATCAAAAAGTTTCTAAACCTGCTCCTGTTCACTGTTCACAGCAAGCATCTTGAAAAATTAAACTGTTACAAAGACATTTTACTGGAAATAAAATCAGCAAAGTGTGTAAGAATAGAAAAAAAACATGAAGATCTCAGCAGAGTGCAGACATGTTAATGTGGCAGGACTGTCATTAACTCATCAGTCAGTTTAGTTTTGCAAATTAAAACGACTGACAATTACCTCTCTGCCACTGGCACCGCT
The DNA here is from genome assembly GCA_028570985.1 of Heterobranchus longifilis. Classification (NCBI taxonomy): domain Eukaryota; kingdom Metazoa; phylum Chordata; class Actinopteri; order Siluriformes; family Clariidae; genus Heterobranchus; species Heterobranchus longifilis. Next base: position 3,854 of record JAOVVB010171828.1, on the reverse strand, counting down.
GTCCAGCAGGTGTCACTGATTGTTACCATGGAAATGCAGTTCATTGTCACTGATTGTTACCATGGAAACATGGCTCTTAGTTCTGAGCTAGTCTCTGGATGGGTTGGCTGGCTAACTTTTTAGTCTTAAACATAAGTCTTTATTATTTTTGTGAAACTGTATAATTTAGACTAATCTGAGAGCCTAACACTACAGACCCGTCTGAAATATCTTTGTGAAACCAGCTCTGACTTTAAGCCTGACAGCCGTGGGAATGAACATAACTGTCTGGCATCTGACCATGAAAGCCAACTTGCTTTTCCAGCCGTACAGCTTTTCCCACCTGCCTACATCATAACATGTCTGAGCATAGCTTCCCCAGCCCACCCTCACATTCTTTGGCCTTCAATGGAATGACAGCAGCAATGTCTGCTCATAAGATAAACATCAATCTGAAAACAGAAAAGTAGGCAAACGTGGGACATGATCTGTCTGTCAAAATGACCAGGTTTTCACCAGGACTTTTGTATGTGAAAAGGAGACACCTGCAAAAGTGAGTAAATGCTGGAAAGTCACAGCACTGTCGTGAATAGATTTCTCTATTCTGGTGAAAACTAGGCTTGTTGTAACATTTGAGAGCGGGCTCCGCCTGTCGCACCGTTGTTTGTCACATTCCAGCTTTGCTATTGAACCTGAACAATACAGCACTTCACTCTGCTGACTTTGTACTGTATGTATAGCGAGCATGCGTGTAGTTGTTTTCATATTTCTGGCCTTGTGGGTCAGAGTTGAGTTTACATACTGTATCTCCGCACACCACATCCCCTTTGTCAAATACACACACTCCCCATGAGTGATGCCTTTGTCTATCCCCATTTATCATTGCAAACTTATGGAGCCATAGGAGTGCCAAAAAAGAATAAATATGTACAAGAATAAGAAAATAAATGTGGAGATATAAAGACAAATTAAATATTAAATATAAAAGAATAATTATAAGCATTTTCATATATTTTGACATTTACTTGTTCATTTATTTCTGTATATATTTTTCATGTCGAAAGAGCAGGAGGCCCGCCCAAAGCCAGCTGATTGACAGCTCAGCCCTTCAAGGAATAGCAAAAGCACTAGGGAAATAAATATGGAAAAATAAAGGGATAAAAATAGATAAATGACATTGTATTAAAATAAATACATTTAAAAAATTAAAAGAAAATTACAGGAAAAAGTAATTTATATGCAAAAAAAAAATAAAAAATATATATATATATTCATTTGAATCGAGAAATAAATAAATATATACAGAAATAAACAAACAAATAAATACATTTAAAGACCTCCTCCACTCACATTTTGAAGTATGTAAATATTTTGTTTAACATGGTTTTCCCACAAAAAAAGGAAATTTTTTTTTTTAAAAAGCACATCTACTCTTCTCCCTCATTAAGAAATTCTAGATCTGGCCTCAAGCCCCGCCCACAACCGCTGCCATAGTTACGCTAGTCACTTGTGGCTGGGGCATTCAATAGACTGCAGTCACAAGTGATTTGATTGGTTCCTTAGACATATGATGTCATAAAACCTTGCTGTCTGAATCCAGATTTTTGAGACTGTTATTGACACACTGCAAATTCAAGGCAGGTGAAAAAACACCATATAGACATGTTAACATTGCTAAAAACCTGATTATAAATGCTTTTTATTTGTCTTTATATTTCCACATTTATTTATTTATTCTTTTATTTATTTCCCTTATATTTCCACCTTTTTTATTTAACAATGTATTCTTTTATTTATTCCTCTTTATATTTCTACATTTATTTCATTATTCTTTCATACAGATGTATTCTTTTTTTATGGCACCCCTATGGCTCCATACAAACTATGTCCTTGCTCAAGTTCAAATTAACACATTAAATCTGGAAAGAACAGTAGATGCCTATAATAGATGCTTATTTATCACATGATGTTGCTTTAGTGTCATAATCGTCGTTTTGAAGGGCAACATCACACTCCAATCATTGAAGCACAATAAAACAAATCCTGGGTAAGTGTTGGCAGACGTACCCAGGTATGACACACACACACACACACACACACACACACACACACACACACAAAGCTGCACAAAAGCAGTTTAAAGAGAGTGAAATAGTATTGCCACAGGCAGGGGAGAGGCCAGAGAGAGAGAAGAGAGCACGTAGAGGTGAGCTCTGGGTTATGAGCTGGTGCTGATTAACTGATTTTTATAGCTCTGAAGTTTCATATGTGAGCAAGAAGGACACTTTCTTCGGTCTTACCCGTCCGTCCAGTTTTTTTCTATCTTCAGAGAAAGAAAGACAGAGAGCAGGTTGTCCTCTGTCAAGCTTTTGGATCTGTCCACACAAAGGGGGATTGTTGTAGATAGTTAATTATCTTTTGCTGAAGGACACACTCGTTGGCTCGGTTTTGCTTTTGCTGTCTAACTGTTCTGTATGTGAGATCTGTGCAGAGACTCAGTCAGGAGCTCACTGGACGTATTTTGCAGGGAAGGATGAGCAGTTTTCTGTACTTCATCCTCCCAGCTCTGGGTGGATACACTCTCACCTCGGTCTACCTGCTGAAGAACCCCCTCGTTCTGCACAGGAGGAAGCGCACGGCTTTTTACTGCACACACATCTCACACAGAGGAGGTAAGGGGGTCACTGAGGTGCAGTCCTAACAAACTGACTGGAATGTAGCCAAGGAGACAGATGGAGGGATGTTTGACATTTTTGTTTGACATGTCCATATTTTAAAGGCTCATTCATTCACCATTCACACACACACACATGCAGGTTAAATAATCCACACAATCGAAACTAACTTGTTTTATTTTAAGGTGTATTGTTTTCAATATTGCTATTAACCTGCAGAAAATAGTCAACAAATACTACTCTAGTTATCATTATAAGTTGTCTAATGTATATAGTATGTTATCCTATATGTGTATATTTTAGTAGTAGTATTTTAAGGGGTGTAAGACAACTTTTTTTTTAAATACATATAGATACAGATATATATATATATATATACAGATATCTCTGCAATTCATTCATTTTCTGTGAAGAAAACTAAATTAAATTGTTATTTTTTTAAAGTTTGGATTATTATTCAAGATATAAACTTACAAAAACTCACAGGATAAGGACACTATTAAGTATATGATTGTTAAAAAAACAAAAACAATACAGAGAATTATACTAAAAATAACAGGAAAACTCATCTCTGATGCAATAATAAAATAATCGTTTTACACAAACTTCCTGCAGTTTTTGCGTTCACTATTTGGGTTAATTTCACAGTTTATGAGTTATCTGTATTGTTATTGTTATGCATTGAATATAATTTGAAATATCCATAAAATATGTCACTAAAGCTGGGGATATACATGCTGTTTAACCACCCATTCACACAATGAATGGACAAAACAGATGCAGGCTATGCGAGGCAGCGCCATGCGTTTGTGTACATATAGTTAAAAGTAAGTATATCTCTGGCTTTAGTCAGGGGTCGTCAGTTTACTCAGTGATAGAAAAGGGGTCCCTGAAGGAAAAGGTTGGGAACCACTGGTGTAGTGTATTCATGTATACTATTTATATTATGTATTCTGTATATATATTATATTTATAGAGTATGCTGAGGTAGTTTTTTTATCGATCTATAATCTACAATGAAGGGCTGCACTATCTGCACAGTGTGTCTCTGGCTACTGAAATATCTGACAAAATTTAATAATATCACTATTTTCCTACACCTGAGGAACTCACAGTATGTTGTCTGATCAGAGTTTTATTTTCCGTTTACTGTGTCCTCCTCACCTACAGTAGAGAAAGAGATGCAATATTCTCAGAAAG
>JAOVVB010171798.1:0-11417 GCA_028570985.1 Heterobranchus longifilis | reverse complement strand
TTTTAAAAGTCTGGTTTTAGTCGGACTAATACAATAATTCGACTTTTTCAAACATCATGTAAACGTACTGAGTGAGTCCTTCCTGCTACCTGACCCCCCTGGTAGTAATCTTGTCAGGTCTGAATGCAAATGCCACCCCCCTTCCTGCCCTTTTGTGTCAATTGTAATTGCATTCTGTCTGATCACTGCCTTCCTGATCCTTTGTTCACTATTATTAACATACTCTATCTGTCTAATCATGTATTTGGTTTACTGTATAAATGCGTTGCCATTTCATTTGCTCAGACTGAACTGGACTGGAATGATTTCTTCAACATAGGTCATTCCCTGACTCTCTTTCCCTACATTTCCTATCTCTCTCCACTGTCACTATCAAATAAAGGCCTAAAGGCATAAAATGGCCAAAAAATAATATATTTTAAAAAAAATGCACAGAAGGGGAGTCTAGAGATTAACATCTTAGTTCTGATGGTAAATTAATAGCGGCATAGGAAAAAACATTGATCATCCCTTCTGTTCGATATACAATATGATCGGCAATCGGCACAAGCCTAATTCTGCATGCGGCTGCGTGCACTGGGTCGTGACCCCTGGGATCATGATGATATGTTCTAAGTAGAATGTCCGTTAACACCAAAGGTGCTTTGCTGACAATCAGAGTAGTATTAATCTAATTTACAATAAATATGTAATCGGGCTGTCCTCGACTAAAGAAGACTAACACTCATACGATTTTGTCGACTAATCGGTTAGTTGATTTAATCGACAGATCTATGAAACTGAATTTCTCCACAGAGAATCATGCAAAAGCAAAAAATAAGTCATTCAGCATGAAAAAAGCATTAAAAAAACGACGAAAGAAATCTTAGTCGACTAAGACCAAAACGACAGATTAGTCGACTAATCGACTAAGGGGGCAGCCCTACTTCAGTAGCACATTATTTATTTCTTCCAAATTGTTCAGCCCTATTTCAAAGTTCCACTAAACATGAACTCTGTGAGAAAGATCTGCTCAAATATACTCCTTCTCCACAATCTCGAAAAAACTAGTTAATTGAAATGAACTAGTTGTAGGCTGTTGGGTTTGAGCCCATAAGAAGGCCAATTTATGTACTGGTCTATTGGACCCTGACTTGCTTTTCTCTCCCTGTTGACTTGATTTTGGATTGAAAACACAGCAAGCTACTTGAGAGTCAAGTATGACACGGGGTACTATGTTTTGGGGGCAAAAATGCACAAGTGTTTAAGTGTTTATTGCCATTTATTATTTATCATTATTCCTCGTGGAAACCCTGAGTTGACGTGCAATTAATTGGGGTGTGTGATGTGGGCAGAATGGGTACGTGGTGTCACTTGGCCCATTTGGTTCTGCTTTAGAGTTGATGGTTGCTTTCCCTCTCCGCCTCATTCTGAAAGCCCATTCACCCCCGATGATGATTGAAGTTTAAAAGCTTTCACGTGCAAGGCCCCTCCTGGTGATGGTGGAGAAGACGGATCCCAGAAGTGGAGAGGAGAGATGAGGAGAAATGAGTTTATAATCTCCCCCTCCATCCCTCCAAAGCCAGCCTGTCAGTAAGATGGCTTGCAGGAACAGAGACTTTAATTTCAGGCTGACAAATCATAGGCCTGCTGGCCTTCCCCCTGTGTCAGTATTCATCTGGAAAAACACAGGGAGGAGGAGGGGGCTCTTGGGCCTAGCTCCACCATTTCATAACACCCTGATAAGACCTGATAGGCCAAATAGGACAGTTTCATATGGCTTCAACTTAACTGCCTTCTGATTTTACCGTCATCATCATTAACCAAGCATTTACCTTTGGACTCCCGTCTCAAAATGTAAAACAGTTGAAACAGTCCTATTTAGTCTTGATGGTTACCTTGGTAATTTGGGTCCATTAAGAGAGGATAATTTCTAATGAGCCTCACCAGTCATCTTTAATAAGCTTATTGTTGTAATACAGTGTGAGCCTGTTAGCTTGTTAGGCTGTCTGTCTGTCTTGGACTAAGCGTTTAGGATTACATGATAAGAGCTGCATTGGAGTAGGATGATGTGGGGGGGGGTTAACACAGCAAGAGGTCTGTCAGATTAAGGGAGGTTTTCCGGTAGACAACAACAAGAAAGGAAGGGCTAAGGTCTGGACAAATGGACACACTTGTGAGCACATATTATGTTTGCATGTGTAATCTGTGTTTATGTGAGTGTGTCTGTTATGTGGTGTTCTGACTTGTGTTTGGATCTGCCTGTCTAGCCACTGTAATTTCGCCACACACGCTTACACTCACACAGATGCCCATGTTGGTGTGTCTGGTACTGGGGGTGCACGTCAGGCTGGTGAAAAGGCTTGGAGCTGTCTTGATGTTAAGCATCTAAAGATGAGATGCTACTGGCATAAGAGCAGAAGACAGAAACCTAAACCAGGTATATTCTGACTCATCCTTGCACATCTCAGGCTTTCCCACTGGTTTATATGCTTACAAGCTGGGTTTAGAATCATTGCTCTGCAACAGAACTGCATTGGATTAAGATGAGGATGTGGAGGGTAAATGCAACAAACATTTATTTTTTATTCAGACAGATAATTTGGTATTTGTGTTTGTATTAGTAATTACCAATGATGAGGTGATGCCTCTTAATGATTGGAGTGTTGTCAATTAAGCAACTTTCTAGATTTGGGAGGTGTGGACATGTGGACACAACCATTTTTGCCACTTTGCTTCACTCATCAGTAGGGGTGGGCAGGCGATATGACCTACTTTTTTTTTTTGCTTTTTGCAGTATATCACAGTATTACAAAATTAAAAGGAATACTGCACTCAAAACATGATTCTACATCGCCTCACGGTATTGGCAATGTAAGGGAACATATCTTAAGAAAAAAAATTAAAAAACAAAACTGCATGTGTTTATTGGAATGAAAATGAGGTATAGGCCTATATGTGTTTTTGGAGCCTGCTCCATAATGTAGGTTAATAAACGTAATGTGATTCATTCTCAGAGTTAGTATCAGCCATGCTGTTGTTTTGAGTTGTACATGAATTGTATTGCTGAGCAATGAAACTGTGTTTCCCACACACAGACTTAGCTGGGCTGCCCAGGTACAACGCCATCCGCAATCAATTAATCTCGCCCCTCCCGTGCCAAATTGTTCTTCAATGTAGAGCTGCGTGCAGCACATTGATTCCCTCTCTCGCTCGCTTTCTCTCTCTCTCTCTCTCTCTCTCTCTCTCTCTCTCTCTTTTTCTTTCTCTCTGTTTTTCTCTCTTTCTTTGTGAATATCTCCTCCTCTCTGTGCACACTGAATCAAAACATGGTGATGCGCAGGTTAACTCTGATAAATTTATGTTCTTAACAAAATAACACACTGTGCGACAGTAGAGCTCCCTTGTGTGTGTGCTAAAACCAAAACGTGTGTGTGTGTGTGTGTGTGTGTTTATCACAGTGATGACAGTGTTGCAAAATCCATGTCGTAGAAGAATGTGACACCGGTGATGTTGATAAAACCAGTATACTGCCATCCCTACTCACCAGACAACAAAAGCTTATCTGTGGCTGGTAGATTTTGGAATCCACCAGCCACAGTGGGAGATGGACAAAAAAGTTAATTTCCGAGCCTGGTATTATGAAGTGTGGCTGAACACATTTATATTAGGTATGCATTAGTAATTCCAGTGCCCTGCTTGTGCCCTGGGTTGGGTTGTTATATTGTCAGTGGATAAATTAATGATCCCATGACAGCTTAGTAGGTTTCAACTTCCATAACCTCACTAATGAAAAACTTCTGTACAATGTGACACTCATTTCTCACACCCAGGCAGCTACCATTCCCAGCCCAATCAAGGAAACCACGTCCTCTTTTCCCACCAGAAGATAGAATCCCAAAGCTGAAGCTTCTATATGGTCCTCTCCCTCCCCCTTACCCATCTCCCTTTCATTGGCCTGTGGTATTTAGCTGAGCACCCTCTAATTATCTTTTTAAGAGAGATACCAAAGGGAGCGTCATCGCTCTCTCAAACACTATCTGTATTTAGCTTGGAGAAGCCCTCTTTCTCCAACCCTATTCCACCCTCTTCTCTCATATCTTCTGTAAACCTCTGTCAGCACTGCCTTATCCCTCCATCTCTAACCCTCTCTTCTCTCCCCTCTGTCTTCAGATCAGGGTTTTGCAGATGTGTATTTGCGGTCAGGGAGACATCTGCTCGTATGGTAAACCACCTGTACTGCTTAATAGCAGTCAGTCCCGCTTTGTGATGTTCGCGTTGCATGTCCAATGCGAAGAAGAAAACACACAAACCTCATAATTACAGACCTGAGAAAGGGGGAGAGAGCGAGACAGCTTGTCTTTCATCATAAACTAATGCAGCATCGCTCGTCCTCTGATGTGTTTACAACTCTCCCTCTCTCTCAAAGTCGTGGCTTTACAAACCTTTTATGAAACATTTATGACTGGTAATATTGCATGAGGGCGACACGGTGGTGGTCACAGCAAGAGGGTTCTGGGTTCGAACCCAGCTTGGGGCCCTTCTGTGTGGAGTTTGCATGTTCTCCCCGTGTTAGCGTAGGTTTTCTCTGGGTTCTCCGGCTTCCTCCCACTGACCAAAGACACACAGGTTAGGTTAATTGGTGACTCTAAATTGGCTGTAGGTGTGATTGTGAGTGTGTATGTTTCTCTGTATATGTCAGCCCTGTGGTTGGCTGGCGATCTGTCTAGGGTGTACCCTGCCTCTTGCCCAATGTCAGCTGGGATCGGCTCCAGCCCCCCTGTACAGGATAAGCAGTTATGGATAATGAATGAATGAATGAATGAATATTGCATGACTTTCACAGCTTTTCACCAGCAGTGCAGACCAATTGTACCAGTACAGTACCTTTTGACATAGTGAATATGTTGCATGTTTGCACTATTAAACAGCTGAAAGAATCTATCGATTATAACAATTGTTGCTGAGTAAAATTACCTGTGGATCGACTTATCGATTAATAATTGTTTCAGTCATATATATTATTTTTGCTGGACTATAGACACGGATGGGACAATAATGGATTTTATCGTGGATCCCGATAAAAACACAATAAGTTGATTGTGGTGAATTTCCATTATTGGGATAATTGTGAATATCGTGAATATCCTCACAAATTGACTGCAGTTTACTGCAGCATTCTAGCTGTGATGCAATAACAATATTTTCCTTTAAAAAAGTTGTAACCTTTTGTGAAAACAAACCTCAATTTTTCTGAGAAAAAAGTTGTAACATTTTGAGAAAGAAGTCATAATGTTTCGAAAAATTTTTTTTTAGTGTTTCGAGACAAATGTTGTAATGTTTAAAGAAAAAAGTCTGAATGTTTTGAGAAAAAAACTCAATTTTGTGAGAAAAACAATTGTAAAGTTCTGAGAAAAAAGTCCCAACAGAGCAAAATATAAGATAAAGTGATTTCAGTGTGTTTTAGTGTCATTTTCAGAGGTTTAAGCATATTTTGTTGATCATTGGGATAATATCGTGAATCGCACATAGGATGTTTTAACTGATAAACCTTTTTCTGTGTGTGTATGTATGCTTTCCAATGATGCCCTGCAGTGTTTTGGTTGCTCATTGGAGGCAGTAACCATGACGATGCCAGACCATAATCCAACCTCAATTAACAACAACCACCATCTTACTGTAACTCTCAACCCACGATGCAATTAAGTTTCCCAGAACCACAGAAAGTGCTCACCGAAGATGATTGGTGGTTGGCTCATTAAATGATTTGGGCTCCTCATGCATCTGTTTGTTACATCAGGGATAGGTCTATTACCTGCAACAAAGAAGCACAGCTACAGCTTAGAAATACAAAAAGTATTCCTGGACATCCTATTATGGCTGGAAACCAAACCGATTTAATGTCAGTTTTTGAATTTGATCTAACATGGCATGCTGTAAGAGATGACATGCCTTCTGCTGATCTGTCTTTAGATGTTCTGTAGCTTTACTGTAACAAATTGGGGCCTCTAATTATAATCCAAAAATAACAACCAGAAAAGGCCATTTAGTCGAGTACTGCATTTTGTTAGTATGAAAACTCATGAGGAAAACTGCAGAAATCTTTAGTATTCAGTGGCAGTTAAATTCAAATACTCTTATTTTCTTGAAGTATGAGTATGGTCTCTGTATGTTCCAGTTTTAGGCTTCTGAGTTAAAAATGCATTTAAACCCAGAGAGAGATACATCCATACCTCATTATGTCCTTTTACAACATAGTTTAGGATTAGACTACTTGAGTTACATTCAAATAAATTCAGATAAAGTTCATGTTACACGTTTTTGAACTTAAAAGAATGACAGCCCTATAATGAAGTGATTTGCTTCAATGTGTCTTGTGTGGAGATTTTTAAACAAGTGAAACAGCATGGGGGGGGGGGGGTTTCTTTCTCACCATGCTGCAACATTTTTTCATTCTGAGAATTGACCCTAGTTGACCCCAGTTTTGGCATTGTGTGTTTGTGATCCAGGCCAAGACCTACATGATGTTTGTAAACCCTCATCCAAGTAAACTGACTAAGATCACATGGTAACTGACAAGAGTGGCATGTCTTCAGGATGATGATGGTTTGTAGTTAGCAGGACCCATTTTGTCGAGTAAAAAACTGTGTGAGAAACTTTAATCATGTGTGTCACTGTAGAACCACTGATATTTGATGCTTAAATTATAACACATAATAACACTTTTAAGCCTTGCATGTGTGTGTGTGAGTGTGTTGGTGGATACAGTGTTAAAGATGGTGGGTAACAAAAAACTGACACCGGGAACCCCCCCCCCCCACATCAATCACAACAGCTGTATTCTGGGAACAGGGCAGAAAACCCTCCTCCCTCCAACCTGGCTAAGCAATTTTGCACTGACAACAACAGCGGTGCCGCAGGGTGTCAAGTTCTCTCAGAGCCCCAACATGATCCCGTTGCCTTGCACAAACACATGCACACACACTTCACCCAGGAAAACCCCCTTTGTTCTGAGCTCCGGGAAGTGTGAATACCTCACAGTGAAAACATCCCTCTAACATGTCTAGGTGTTTTTAGTGGGTCATGAAAGCCTAGTGTTGATACAGCAAATGTAGTTATAGGAAAATTAAACAGCTAAGACTAGATCACATGTAAATATAATCAAAAGTATATGTGGGACACATGTTTACAGACAACTGATCATGACAATGTTTGAAAAAAAGTATTTGCACTATCCAAAATATACAAAGCATGCACAAATCAACACATTCTCATGAACGGGTTCGTATGATATCTTACGAAAATGTATACACAACAGTTCCTATGACATCTTACGAAATATGACCGACGTATTTAGCGGTGTGAAACGGACGTTTTCCGGCCGTTTCAAACACATGATGGGCACTGTTTTAAACACGTGATTAACCTGAAACAGGACTACTTCAGTAGGTTTAGGCAGCAAAACTACTTGATACGGTTAGGAAAAGCAACAGTGATTGGGTTAAAATCCCTAAATAAAGCTGTTGCAAAAAAAAAAAAAATACTGGACGCAGTTACGTGGTGATGTAGAACGTGAAATAGGATAGCAGATATCTACAAATGGAAGTTAACTTAAAATAACAACGTTCACTTAGTTCACTAGTTTCAAACGGGACGTGGAAGTCCTTTGTTTTTTGACCCTTCCATCACTAGGATTGGGTATCAAGAACCGGTTCCCCGTTGGAATCGGTTCCAAATTTCCAAGAACCATGGATTCGTTAAGTCATTTCGATTCTGCTTATTGGTTCCCACGACCTGCTACATGACTATTTCACATCACTTGTTACACATTACCTCAGCGGCTCAGCAAAGCACGCCGCTTCTGTTCACATTCTGGACCGACCGTCATCACGGCTGACCACAGCAAATGCTCAAAAGTTTGGCTTAGCTTCACAAAAAAGATAGCAACACGGCAAAATGCAACACCTGCAGTAAGGATATTTCGTGCAAGGGAGGAAGCACCTCCAACATGACGAAGCATTTGCTTCAACACGTCATGAATCTCAAGGAATGCACCATATTTGATTTGTTGCGGACTCCCAGCCATAATGCAGCTAATGTTAGCGCTAGCAGTAGCAACGTCTCGCACTCATGTACAAAACGCAGATGCCTACAACGAATGATGTTTACAAATTATTATTCTAATACTGTATATTTTTCTTAGATACTAGTTCGTTCAGAGAGCAGTCAGAGAGCACCCCTCCACTTCCGGTTAATCCTCAGAGGTAGAGACCTCTAGTACAGAAACTCCTTTCACTTTAGCCATGCCTTCATGGTGATGGATGATGAGCAAGGAGAAAGTGGAGAAATGTCACCAAGCAGTGACAAGATTTGTGGTGAAGAGGTTACATTCCTTTGCCTACTTAGTCTACTCCCTTTAGGTATGAAAAATGCGTTATTGATATGTGGTTATTCACAGAATAACAAACATTATAGTCTACAGTAAACTACTGGAAGTGAAGTTGAATGACAGACAGAGAAAGGGAGAGAGACAAGAGTGAGTTTTTGAGGAAAGGGCGTGGGTGGTTTGTTTGCATGACAAGGTATTTTCTGCTCGCCCTCGGGCCTTCTTTGAGGGTGGTCCTTCTCGCTCCATGCCACTTCATTTTCCCTCCACGTCTTTGGTGATCCAGAGAGCTTGCTTTAGGTGTTAATGACACACACACACACACACACACACGCACACACACGCACAGGGTTAGTTATTTGACCACCCCAGGAGAGGTAAAGTATTGCACAGGTTGCACAAAGCTCTATGAAACAGTAAATGGAGCAGTGAAGAAAGCTTGGCTGTTCTCTGTGTAATATAAAAACAGGCATAGTGAAAGTGATCCAGCGTGGTTGTGAGAGAGTAGCTTTACAGTGGGGACAGGGCTGTACAGTGCGACAGTTTTGCTCGCATTTGCGACTAAAAATGACAAAGGCAACTTAATTAATGATTTAGATGAAAAAACTCATACATTTACTTTTGAAACAACACAAACTCAATAATTCGGTGGTTTACTTTCTTAATTATTTATCTTGATTTGTGATCTTTGCGGTGGAATACTGTGTGTGTGCGACAAATTTTATTTTTGTGCTACTGAATCTTTTTGCTTGCTAGCACCAGTGCTAACACTTAAAAAAGTAAGCGCACAGCCCTGGGGGATGCTTTCAAGAATTGTTCTTCTTTAAATAGCAACTGACAGATTGGTTGACATGATTGATGATGCTTCCATCTGACCATGAAGTCAAGTTTCAAGATGTTTCAAAAGCCCTGGAGGTAGTACTCTTGTTGTTGCTGATATTACATGCAATAGTGTTTGATGAATGTAGATGACTTAATGACCCTTTATACTAATCCTAGAAGTATAAAAAATACTAGGGTTGGCAACATGACAATAGAGTGCCCCAAGGATGACATATTTTTGTAGGTTAATTAGAGCTGGGCGAATGGCCTAAAAATAAAATCTTGTGGGAGGCATACCGGTTTCGTCACAGTCATCGGACTGTGACGAAACCGGTAGCCTCCGGTATGCCTTTATTTTGTGTCACGTTTTGTGTCACGTTCTGCCAGGATATGGATTTTGCAATACTGCCATTACCGTAACATACACACATTTTGATTTTAGCACACACAAAGCTGCCCCATTCTGCAGACTGCAGTTGGGTATACTACACACACAAGGGAGATCTACTGTTGCATGCACACTAGGAGAACTACAGCGTATCTACACAACATGTATACAGCGTTGTGTTAAGAATAGAGTTAATCCATGCATGATCATGTTTTGATTCAGATTGCTCGGAGAGGAGAGGAGACCCATCCAAGTAAAGACTATGTGTGGGAAACACTGTTTATAGTTCAACAATACAGTTCACGCCACTCACAACTCAAAACAAAAGCATAGTAGAGCTGGGCGATATGGCCTAAATATAGAATCTCTAAAATATTTTTTCCACACAACACACAAGACACGCAAACAAACAAAGATTAATAATAAACTTTACTTTGTGTATTAGTGTCCAGGCACCAACATATCTGCATGGATTGCCGTGGTAACGACGTAATGGTGCTACGTTAGTGACGTGACTTTCCAAAGCTAAAGCATGAGCTAGTTTAGCTGCTAACTAGCCAGCCACTACATGACTATCATTTAAAAATGTAATGTTTCGTCCACACACTCTTGTCACAGCACATCGCTATCGCCAGATGAGTGACTTTGTTCGGCTCATTTTCTGTAACCAGTGTAGCATGAGAGCATGATGGAATTAGCATGCTAAGTAGCTGCACGCTAGCTCCACCCGGACCCCCATGTTGTGTCAGCGGCAAACAGCTTCAGGGAGCCAGGTATAACAGCAGGCAGTGTGTTTATGTGTGTTTGTACAGTAACGTTACAATTTAATCTGTCCAACAATAATAACGGTTTCACCACTGGATGCCTCTGTAATTTAGCTGTTGAGGTTTTATAGTTTTCACTTAATCATAATGCTTTGTCCTAGTTTACATAACCTACCTTTTTGTTGTTGTTCATGTGGACTTTATGCCAGAGTAACTAAGATGAACCTTAGCCTACGTCTCCATGGTGCAACCAAACATTGACACAGCTTTAGTATCAAACTAACTAGTTTCAACGTATCATTTAGTAATATTACCTCAGAATTAGTGAGGTCTGACACAAATGTTGGGTGATGAGTCCTGGCTCTCTGTGTTCCAGTTCATCGCAAATGTGTTGGTGGATGATGGGGTTGAGGTCAGGGGTCTGTGCAGGCCAGTCACATTCTTCCACACCAAATATACTCATTACGGAGTTCTGTGTACAGGTGCATTGTCATGTTGAAACAGGAAAAGCACAAACAAGTTAAATACAAATGCAAAGCTCATAGCCATTGAGCTCTATACTACTTTCTCCAAGCTGGTTTAGCTCTCACTCCATCCATACGTCCCTCTCCCTCCCTTTCTCTCCTGTAGAATAATGAGATTATGTGAGGAATGTGTGAAAGTGGCTGTGTATTCAGCCTCAGAGCTGCTGTCCAATACTGGAATGTCTCCTGCTGCTATGATAATGAATTATGGTTGCATTGTAAACTTATATAATGTCTCTGGAGAATTCATTGTCGTAATTTGGGATGGATCTTCTCCATCATGTGCCAGCTACCTGCAGTCTGTTGTTGGTTATTTGCAGATACCTGTGTGATAGGCACAGTGAAATATGATCAGGTCTGGTATTCAGACATGTTTTGATGAAACATCACAGATACCTGGCATAATGTAGCAAGAACATCTAGTCCCTGACAAAAAGACTTATTGGTACATTCTAATCCCTTACCTGGAACAACATGTCAGAATCAGAATCAGAATCAGAATCGTGTTTATTGCCAAGTATTTTTTACACACAAGGAATTTGTCTTGGTGATAC
>JAOVVB010171767.1:0-11418 GCA_028570985.1 Heterobranchus longifilis | reverse complement strand
TATTTACAGACCTAAACGTTAAAATCTCTTAAGCTTGTGTTAACCACAGACCTTATTTCAGACGTCTAACCAAAAATGCATTAAAAAAAACCCATTGACTTCAAGGCGAGGGAACCGGACATGCTAAAATGCTAACTCATTTCTGTGATTCAGAACTACAAACTGGGGCACCCTATTGCATGTGAGGTATGCTCAAAGTTCAAGCAGGGTAAACACAGATTTTTACTAAATTAATAGTAAGTTAAATGTAAAAGTACCAATAAAACAATGAAGGGAAAAAAGTAAAAGTCTTGCATTCAAAAACCCTACTTTGGTAAAAAAAAAAAGTACATTAGTATTATCAGCAAAATGTACTTAAAGCATCAAGTACTGTAGATAAATTCCCCAGTGACTGATAATGATAACAAGATTATTGTATGTTTTTGTTTTTTTTATGTAAAATCTTAATCTGTAAAGTAGCTATTAGCTATACCTGACAGGTACCTGTAGTGAAGTTAAAAGTATAACATTTTTTGATTAAATGTAGCAGAATAGTAGTATGAAGTAGTAAAATATACAGTACCACAAATGTAAGTACAGTACTTGAGTAAAAGTATTAAGTATTTAGTAAGAGTATTCATTTGAAATATAAGTATTCCAATATGTTTACTTTATACTTTATATTTAAAGTGTTACTTAACTGAAGTATTATCAGCAAAATGTACTTTAAGTGTCAAATGTAAAAGTACCTATTATGCAGAATGGCTCCTTATGAAAGTGTTATAGAATGATCCACCAATTTTAGATACTCTATACTACTGGGTAGATTAGAAGTATTGTGCATCATCATATCACATAAGCATATCTGTTTGTATGTAAAATGTAACTATAAGCAGTAGTGGAAAGTAACAAAGTATATTTACTCAAGTATTGTGCTTGTACTTTACTTGAGTATTTCCATTTTCTGCTACTTTATGCTTCTGCTCAGTACTCAGCTCATGTACTTGTACTGAGTAAAAGTAGCATTATCAGGGTGCACTGGTGGTGCAGTGGTAGAGCACGCACCCCATATACAGAGGCTAAAGTCCTCACTGCAGGGGACCTGGGTTTGATTCCTGCCTGTGGCCCTTTGCTGCATGTTGTACCCTGTCTCTCACCTCTTTCCTGTCAATCTTCAGCTGTACTATCAACAAAGGCAAAAGGCCAAAAAAATGATCTTTAAAAAAAAGTAGCAATATCACGGTGTAGAAATACTGTTACTAGTAAGTATCAAAAGTGAAAGTACTCATTATGCAGAATGAGCCATTTCATAATAATGTTATATTATATTATATATACAATATTATATTATTGTATTTTAATTATTGATTGATTAATGTATACATCACTTTAATGGTAAAGCTAATTTGAAATACTTTAAACTACTTTATATACTTATCTGATATGTTGCTTGTCCAGTAGTTTGAGTTTTATCTTAATTTATAATAAATCATGTATTTGTTGATTATATTGTGTATTGTTCATCTAATTCTGCAAAGTAACTAATGTTATCAAATAAATGTAGTGGTGTAAAAAGTACAATATTTGCCTTTGAAATGTAGTGGAGTAGAAGTATAGTAGTAGCAGAAAATGGAAATACTCAAGTACAAATACCTCAAAATTCTGCTTATAAGTACAGTACTTGAGTAAATGTACTTTGTTACTTTCCACCACTGCAAGTAAAGTATAAGAACCTCAAATTTGTGCTCAAGTGCAGTACTTGAGTAAATGTATATCTTTGCATGATGGCCCTTTTTTATCAACTTTATTTTGTTTTACCTTCAGCAACAGACACGTAAACAGCCTTGTTGCAAGTGTCAGTGGTGTGTCCCCCCACAGTGTGTGTGTGAGCAGCAGGCAGGGAGGGACAGACAGACAGAGGGAGGGAGCTGCTGCTGCTGCTGCTGCTGCTGCTGCTGCTGCTGCTGCTGCTGCTGGTGAGAGAAAGAAAGACCAACGCAGCAAAACACAAGGTAGGCTGCTAGCTGAGAGAGCAGCATGGCGGGGCTTCAGGACTACCAACAAGGCAGCCACTGTCACAGGAAAACGTGGATCAATATACTACTGGGAATACTACAATTACTTTTACCCTGCGTACAGCACGGAGGGGCTCAGCTCCAAGGTTTGTACTTACCTTTATTTTCCGTTTCGGGGGTGTAACGTTATGTTAACGCGGCCGTTGGAAAAAAAAAATGTTAAAACGTTAATTTAGCTACACTGACTTGACAGCAAACTGGGGAATAGGTGGCACGCTAAATCGCACAAACAGCTTGTAAAATTAAAATGGGTGAAACATGTTCTGAATACATTTTCAAGTTAGCATATTTTGATTTTTTTTTACCAGCATGGAAGAGCTGTGTTTTGTCAACCTGCTAGTTCATGCTAGCTCTCAGTTCCCTTTGGTGTTTGGTTAAACGAAATGATAACTTGTTCAGGCAGCGAAGTAGCGTATTACCGAGGCTTTAAAGGGGCACTTAACTGTTACTGCTGTCTCTGTAATAAAACTACACATTGCTGTAAGCTAACTCCACACGGCTAAACAGTCGTGTGTGTATGCTGCAGTAGCAGGAGAGATGTTTTCCAAGTTCGTTAGCCACCGAGCTAACCTTCCTGCTAATGAGGCAGCTAGCAAACAGCCTTTGTCAGCTCTGCTGCCGAGGCGAAGTCATTTCCTCACTTGTCTGTGTGATTATCATCCACGCCGTTTCAGTTTATTCATTTGTTATAACCAGTAATAATAACGGAGACTGGCAGTTTGCGGTTGAATTATTTATGGTGCATTTGCAATCGGTTGCTTTTCCCCCCATGTTTCCCAATTTCCAACCTCTGATAATTGTATTTCTTGCTCCCACAAAGCTCTGAGTCAGATGTCCACCAGCGTGGTCGAGGTCTGGCAACCAGAGGATGCAGACCCATTAATCCAACTTCAGGTAATCACACATTCTTTCTTGCTGTGTTTATATGGAGGAAGAATTGTGCACAACACCGATCATCTCAACAAATGCAGCCAGATGCATGAGCACGTGTGTGGGTATTGCATTCCCATTGTTTGGCTCCACTTTACAGCTAGTTGAGTTGTTCATGTATATTATTTTTGTTTATGTGAGGGAATATCAGTGACTTTGTGGCTATTGTGAAAATTTGGTAGTTATGGGCTAGTATCCACAGTTCAATACACGACTCTGAAGTAAAACCAGAGCGGGAGGCCACCTGCCATGTGGCTCCTCCTTATTTTCTTTTGTACATAGTGTCCATTGTGGAGTTAAGTCAGTGCTGAGAGCATGTTAGGAATGAGACAGCCTGAGTACTTAATTGCAGTTCTTTATTGCATACTACTTTAACATTATTTTCTGCTTCTGTAGTCTGCATATTATACTTTTTGTTGTGTAGGGTTTGTTTAAGGATCTGAGTTACATTTTCCAAAACATTTTTCAAGTAGGCGGCTGGCTGTGATGATTATGTAATAATGGAGCAACAGACAAGCACAAATAGCAGGAGTTCAGTGCTTACTGATAACCTGTCATGAGGTCACCAGCTGACTGTCATGTTACCTGAGAGGGGTGTGACATTTTCTGCAGTCCTTTGTAAACAGATGTGAATAGCGTTGATAATTTGGTTGCTTTGAAAAAATGTATAAGTGATGATGCACATTACACCAAAGTAGTTTTAATCATTCAGTACGTGTGTGTTTGTTTTTCAAATATGAATGGTAGGCATTTGTGAAAATTGATAAATATATAAAATAGCCTAAATAAAAACAGGTGTGTCTTCCTTTGTTTCCCAAAGTTTTTGAGATACTTACATTGCAATCTGCACTCTGGAGTAATTACATGTCCAGACCAGAGATAACACACAAAGAGTTTATTCAACATTGAAGACAATTCTTATTTGTTGGATAGTTAAATCTTTACATAAAATGGAAAGGGGGGTATGTCAGTGTTTGAACATGATTTTTCCACTCATTTCTACCTTGCAGACCAATTGACAGATGGCAGAATTGTTGACATTGTTAGGTGTCATGTTTAGATAGGCAGCAGTGAATGGAGTGACTGTCTCAGTTACACAGGCTATGTGAAGTAGAGCATGACATGGATGTCTTTCATCTATATTCCAGTGCTGCTGGTGGTCAGCTGGTTAAGAAGCATACTGTATGTTGCTGCAGGCACATTGAGTGGTGATGCAGGAGATAACAGTGTCATGTGCCATGATACAGAGTAAAAATCAAACTAGATATCAGAGATCCTAACTGAGCAGATATCGTGTGCATAACTAGAGCTTGTAATTGTTGCCATCTTCATCTCGTACCTCTTTCTATTTTGTAAACTTTGACTTGTGTTTTGTATTTGACTAAGGGTCATATGTTTGTTTGGCTGCAAGTCTAAATAGGTGGCCTCCAGTCCCCTAGTGATTATTAGATTAGTTACGTTTTCCATCTCTTTCATCTGCCTTTATGAGTTTTGTGTTTTGTATACAGACCCTTGTCATACGTTTTAAATGAAATCCCTGCATTCATCTTGAAGTCCCTGCAACTAGAATCAAACTCATTTATAAATGGTTCTACTTTTGAGTATTCCCTGTGCTTTAATGGCTCACCTGCTGCAACAGCGTGTGTTCTGTCATTGTTGTGCTTAATCAGTTGGAAAATCAGTTTTGTCTCATTCACTTAAGCCATTAACTTGCCAAGCTTCACAGGTGCTGGGGGCAATGCAGGATATGATGCAGAATAACACAAGGATACATACATCAGTTGGAACTTTTCAAGCTGCAACCTCTAACTTTTGCTATATTTAGACAACAGATGTGCGATTATGGATACAATCTGTACATCTGGGTCTGATAAACTATGACACCATATCACATTGATGAAAAAAAATTTAAAAAAAAAATCATGTAGCCTAAATCAAACATTGCCATAAACCAGCCTTGATCTTTGATTTGCAGCATTTCCTGCAATGGCCTAATATAGCCTAACCAATAACATTATGTGGGAACAATTATGTACATAATCTTTACTGGTTGACAAATCTGTATCATCATGAAGCTATGATCTAGCCATAAGGCCCCTGATTGTTCCTATGGAAACTCTATGTTCTGCATTTGAAGAGATCAAAGCTTATCACTGTATGCTATGCATGGTGCACATAACCTACTGCTGGTAGCAGTGTTTGAACTGCTGTGTTGTATTTTTCAGTCACTTACTTAGTAATCCACATTCAGTAAAAAGCTAAATGTACACCGTGTGTGCATTGTTTATGGTTTTCATGAAGTAGGCTACTGAAGGCCTGGCTATTTTGAAATGTTCTGCTGTGTTTGAAATTATTTCCTCAGGTAGCCTAATTGTCAAACTGAGCCTCATTTTGCAGACTGGCCTCGATTATTTATGAAGCTGCAGAGAAGAATACACACTATTAACACACATCAGGATTTGATCCAAGCCATGTCTTTGTGACAATGATCAGTCAGTTGTCAATAAACTATCCTCCAGAAGAATGAACTTAACTCAGTACATGCAGTATTAATCTTATTAGGCAATAGTTAGAAGTGTGCACGTGGTTCAGCATAACTTTATTTTCACAATAATTAAAGTTTACATGATTTGTGATAATTGTGTGAATGTCTGGAAGGATGCTCTGTACTCTGGAGGAAACACATTATTAATGCTCCAAAGTAAGAGAAAGAAAAATGGAGGGACTTTGTTGATGTGTGTTATTTTATGTTGATAAATTAGATTTTGTTTTGTTAAAGTTGCTACTTCTTCAAGTTTCAGGCAGCCATCTGCCCCATTATTTCATAAGTTGTACATTTTATCTGTTTATGACATCAATAGGATGCAAATTTGTGAATTTGTTTATAAAGCTGTTCATAAGATTGAAAGTTTGCCCACATATTTTCAGTTCAATTCCAATTTTCACTCTTACCAGACTAGACAATCTTCAGTCACCTTAAAACCCACCTCAGTCAATTTTCTGTCAAATATATTGGACCTATACTCATATTAGTCAGGGCCCAGGTCAGTCCCTATTAGTGTTTAAAAAACAATTAAAAATACATCTTCTTAAATAATCCTAAAACAGGTTTTCACATCCACTGTGTGTAAGGGTCTTTAGATTCAGTTCTTTTCTTTTCTGTAGTTATGAGACTTATATTGACATTACTTTTTTTTTTAGCTTCTTATTGTTTTTCTCATCCGTATCACTTCCTGTTACAAGTTACTGTTTTTATGTTTTGTAAATTAGTTGTTTTAAATTGTATTCAGTTAAGTTTATTACTTTAAGCCTACTTTAGGCTTTTGGCCTCCTTTGCATATTCTGATATTATTTACATTCTGTTCTGTTCATGTTCTTTTTATGTGCTATTAAATAAACAAATTAATGAAAAAATCGATTTATGGGAAATGCGTGCCTCATGAATTTTAAAGCAAATAAAGAAGGGCATAAACAAAGAAAAGCACTCGGACAGCACGGACCTCTGCCAAGGCCATGCCCTATCTCGCAATTTTTACAAAAGCGAAAAATAATTGTGTATCCACTCCATGATTTGGATCATCACCTTGGCCCATGCTACAACCTTCCACCAAGTTTTCTGAAAATTGGCCCAGTAGTTTTTTGCATAATCCTGCTGACAGACAAACCGAACCTTAAACATAACCTCCTTGGCGGAGGCAATAATGTAATCCCTTCAAGTAATCTATTTTTAAAAACAGTAACTGTATTCAGAACTGTAACTGTAATAGCAAACAGTCACTCATATTTTGTATTTTAAATACGTAGCCCCGTTAGGTACTTGTATTCCGTAACTGTCCAACCCTGCTTGTTATTGAGGGGAAATAAATAATGCACATTATGAAATCGAGTGGGATGTTGGTAGCACAGCAAGATGTTAAAAATAAAGTGTAATAATGTCAATAGTTCAGGACTGCACTAGACTGTGTCATTATTTCCTTCATCTCATTTTACTCATTTTATATGATCCTCTTAACCCACCCACCCCACTGATCCCTTCCAATAAGGGTTTCTAATCAATCTTCCACGGGTCTGTGTTTTCCTCCTTCACTCCCCTTCAGTATACTGCCACTCGCTCACTGTTTTTCTACCTGTGTTTTTCATCTCTCTGTGCCTATCTCCTCTCTGGAGGGCTGAGCAGAGGAGTGGTGGGAGCAGAGAAACAAAGACAGCTCAGAGGTCTAGTGTCAAAAAATATAAGCAAGAGAGGAACGGGGAGAGAAGTGATAGAGAACGAGGGATTCAGAGAAAGAGAGACGGACCTCAAGAGAGAGGGAGCGCATGTAAAGACGAGGAAAAAGTGAGGAGGAGGGTGTAATCCCAGGCAGGATTTGGCTGGTTCTTGGCTCTCTGTGGGGAGAACTGCGTTGTAATCCCCTGCTCAGCATGCATACTTGGGCAGAGTTTCACCAAATTCCCCTAGTGGCTGAAAACCACAGGGGGTAGACTGGTATGGTATGTGTGCGTGTGTGCATGTACGTGTATGCGTGTGTGTGTGTGTGTGTGTGTGTGCGCGTGTTCTTGTCCATAGAGCTGTTTGCAGACTTAATTTAGCCCCACAGTGAATGCTTAAAAGTGGCTTATGACGGCGTGTGAGAGTGAGTGCATCCATGCAGACAGGTGGATGATGGGGAATGAGGAGATATGTTATAATGCAGCTGAGCAGTCATCCACCAAGCAGGTGACAGACCTCTGCCTTCACTCTAATTACCAGTTATCTCACCATGCCGTGATTCATATACTGCATATAGAAACATTCAGAGCAGTGCTCATCAACAATGCTTCATCTCATCGTAACAATTTATACCCCATGTAAGACGAGGCTAGCATTTGATTTTTGTTCTTGTATTTTTCTGTTCTCACACGGCACATGTGCAATTAACAGTGACTGTGTTGGGGAGTAACTCGTTACTCATAACTAAATTACTGTAATGTAAATGTATTATTTGGGGTAAAAAAGCTTATATGTAGAACAAAACATTCATTTTGTTGCTTTGCATCTTTTCTCCGTGCAGGGATGTTTTCTTTTGGCATATTTCCAGACAACTACACTACAGCACGCTACACTGCCTGATTTAATTTGAGGACTTTTCAGCTTTATTTCCCAGTTTAAAACATTTGTTAGAAAAGTCGTCAAAAAGTAATCAAAGGTAATAAGTTACATTACTTTGATGACATAATTCAAAGTTATATTACTCATTACATTTTTTTTACAGGGTAACTAGTCATCTGTAACCTATTACATTTCAAAAGTAACCACTGACTGATAATATGGCAGTTTTACATCTGGATGTTCTTGTACAGTAATTTCTGAAACAGTGGGTCTTTGATTTCAGACAAAGATAGACAAAAGCAGACTTCTCATTTCCAGCCATCAACCTTTGATTTTGCTGGCTGAAACAACAACTTGCTGGCAGATTTGATCAGATATGTCTAGCTTGCTAGTTAAACTAACATGAGCTCCAGGAGTTGGAGGAGCTCCAGGAGCTGTCTCCAGCTGTCTTTTTTAATGTTTCCAGTTGACTCCTTGTAAACTGTAAAAACAATATAAAAGCACTTTTCAATATGCACTTGATGGCTACATCTTGCTAAAAGAATGAGGCTAAAGCTACATGTCCCAGGCAAAAAGTTGATAATCCATCTCAGCCTCTTCATTTTACTGTACAGCTCTTTTCACTTTTTTATTATATGTTCATCATTCTTGGCTTTTGCAGTACTTGTTTTTTTCTCATACTATGCTTATTGTGACTGTTATGCACAAAAATACCAAGACAAATTCCTTGTATGTGAAAACCTACTTGACAATAAACCTGTTCCTGATTCTGATTCTGACTTTGGCATGTTGACAAATCCAAAGCCTGACAGACCTGCCGTGCCTAGTTACAATTGCTAAGCTATGATTGGATAATCGCTGTTTTGTCAATTTGTGCCTTATGTAACTACCATTACCTCCATGAGCCTCTGCTGTGACAAAATTCAATTCTGGGATTATTTTTGATGGATTTATGTATCCCTTGATGATGTACACACAATTTTAGCCCAGTAGGAATATAGTCACTGGGTTAAAATGTTGACTGACCCATGGCGCTGACAACAATAAGTGCAACTGGCGGTCCATGACTCATCAGGGTTTCGGGATCAGACAAGGACTATATGATGCTCGTGGCGCTGTTTTGTTTAATTACGCGTCATGCATAAACCACTAAACCTCTCCGGAGGATACAATGGCTGTTGATCTCCTTCGCCATGCTTGATGTGCTGATGTGCTTTTATCCTGCTAGCCATGAAACACAATTTTCCGTATCACACATAAAACATAAGAAAAGATGTTTTGAAGTTGTGATTAATGTTTATCTAAGATATTTGAATGGTTAATAATACAGAGAGGCCCCGTTACCGAGATCTGAAAATGTCTTCTTTTTTTTTTTTATCTCTGTAGAGCTTTTTTGATGGCTGGGACTGCACAAAGAAGAAAGACAAAACCAAAGGGAGGCATGACACCTTGCTGGGATGTAAGTTATCAGAAACCATTTTATCCTGTATGGAAAAAATAACAGTAAACATTGTGGAATATTTGTATTTCAATAGTCCTTTGTTCTATCTCAGATGACCGCCACAGAGTGAAGCTCCACCCTCTCCTGGGAGACCCCAACTCAGACTACATTAACGCTAACTACATTGATGTAAGTCTAATCCTGTTTTTCTGCCTCTGTTCGATATGGGATACAAATAGTCTTTATCTCTCACACCCTGCACAGCCACAGTCCATCTCTCTCATTCCTGTAAGCTCACCAGTCCGCTGGCCCACTTTCACCTGGAAGCTTTCATCCAATCAAACACCCTTCCTAGCGATTTTTTTGCCAGCTGCCACGGTTGTCAATTGCTGCACCGAATCCCTGACCCAGACTCTGCTATCACTTTTATTAAAATAGAGTGGAATGAATGCATTTAATGCCCTGCAGAGGAGATGAACCTTTCCGTAAGATGCCACAAAATCCCCCTAAATTAAATAGACATGATTGATGTTATTCAATCTCTGGATGGTACCGGAAGGAGTTGATCCTTTCCACTGTTCACCTTAACTGTCTGCCACGCATGCAGCGCCACAGTAACATTCTCACTGATCATATGAAATACATGTATATGTTGCTAATGTGTCTCACACAGTCTCATTCATACGTGTTCCCATTCATAAAAACTAGAGGAGGCTGCGTTTAGATGGCAACAGTGAAGTTATTATTAACAAAAGAAATCGACCCAGATTTTGAGAAGAAAAAAAAAAAATTACTACCGGATACACTTGTAGATAGAAACTTGTATTTTGGTTCCCCAGTGAATTTGCTGTCACGGCCCTCAGGTGTTGCTATTCATTTGAGTCATGTCAAGTCAAGGAAGTCTGGCAATCTGATATGATTTTCTTTATCTCAAAAGATGTATTTTGTGCGCCTCTCATTGGGACTGAAGTAAATATGGCACTTGGTGGGAAGTTGAGGCAAGCTGATGTACCCCCAGTCCTGTTTGAGGCTGATAAGAGGTTAGACGATCCTGTCAAAATCTGTATAAAGAACATTATAATAACATTTTTGTCAGTGAGAGAAAATTACTAGCTGCATAGGTTGACTTGATTTTAGGTGGATTCCTCCTTTTGGCTAAATTATATCATTAAAAATGCTTGACACTACGGGGCTTTTTCCCCCTCTTTTATTTCTCTGTAGAGAATGGCCAGTGGTGAGATGCTTTTAGAGAGTTCATTACAATGAGAGGGCATTAAAAACCTGGCCTGCTGTTAGGACTGTAGTTATCGTGAGGGTCTCCATTAGCGTTTAGGGCACATAGGTGCAGGCATTAGTGCGAAAACACCACTCAGTAGCCACTACAGTGTCAGTGTCAGTGATGTTACTCCCTGACAAGGCTGACCCGGCGAGCTGGATGGTAACTACTTAGCCACAGCAAAGCATATTTTGGACAGCCTGTGATTATTTCACCAGAGGTTAAATGGAAAAGTTTTTCCTCCCTCTGAATTATTTTTGCGCTTTGAAAACAGAGGTGAGAAAGCACACTCTCCCTTTGTCCTCTTTCTCTGTCACTTAATGCCCGAGTCTTCGCTTGGCTGTGGTGTGTTTGCTTTGAAGAGGTGCAGAACTTTGCATATGTTTGACAGCTTCCTGTGCCTGTTGCAAATGTAGAGCAGTCCAGTGTGGCATGGCTGTTGCTGATTTACATATCGTCTGCTTCTAAAGAGTAACACTTACTGACAGGTGTAGCATGGCCACACAATCAAAAATACACAACTGCACACACACACACACACACAGACACATACACAGACACACACACACACACACACACACACACACACACACACACACACACACACACACACACACACACACACACA
>JAOVVB010171747.1:0-11419 GCA_028570985.1 Heterobranchus longifilis | reverse complement strand
GATGGAAAGGTGCAGAAATAATAAAAAAGAAATATACAGAAATAAATAAGTTCGGGGAAATAAATAGGAGGGAAATACAAAGGGAAAATAATAAATAAATACATTTAAAATGAATAAATATATTAAAATGCATTTCAAAATACATTAAAAAAAAAGCCAATAAAAACATTCCAAAATAAATAACAGGGAAAATGAAATGGGAAAATAAGAAAATTAAATTAAAACATAAATATCAATTTATGTCACATTTTAATTAATGCCTACATCTATTTTTAATATCTTTGGTACATTTAATGGCTTAATAATTTATTCTAGACATTAATGTATTTATTTTTGATTTAGGCAGCTTCCGTCCTCCACAGAGGGGGTCCCTGGTATATTCTCTATCTTGTAAGGGGCCCTTGGCTGAAATAAGATTGAGAATCTGTTTTAAACTACAGTCACAGCGGGGCGGCTCGGTTGGAAACTTAGACGTAGTCATATTTTAAAATCTCCAGTAAGCTTTTAGCCCTGACTTAATGTAGGGCCCTATGGAATCTGCGTTATAGCTTTTTAAAATTCTCAATTTTGCAATCTCATCCATGATTCTGTTATCGCAGAAACTATAGCACCCTACCTCAGTGCTGCCATCAGTCTGTCGCTGGCCCGCGCCGTGCCCCTGTCAGAAAAGACACTTGCCACCGGACCTAACAACCTTTCTGGGAGAAACCCTGCAATACATTTTGTTAGTCTGTTTATTCAAGATTTTACTTTCTCTGTTTAGAACTGACTTGCCTCCTCTCTCCTCTCAGACCATGGAGCTGGCCAGGAACCCGGCCATGATGCAGGAAATGATGCGGAACCAGGACCGGGCTCTGAGCAACTTGGAAAGCATCCCAGGAGGTTACAATGCCTTGCGGAGGATGTACACAGACATCCAGGAACCCATGTTCAGCGCTGCCAGGGAACAGGTATCTGGGAGAGATGTTTACTGATCAAATCCTTAGCTCCTTTCACACAGAGATTCCGCAATGTGTAGTCCCACCATGCCGGCTGTCCCTTTTACACAGACGTTGGGTCGGCTCTGTGACTAACTCCACTGTCGGCTCAGAGGCGGAACAACTCTGTCTCCCCATTCCATCTCCGTAACTTTCATAGAGACGTCGAGGCGGAATAAAGGCGCAACAGACCCGCCTTGAATAGGCTGTGTGAAAAGGGCTCTTGTTTGTTTGTTTAATTAGGGATGCCACAGTGAGGACATTTTCCCACCGGTTAATAAACTCGTGACAACACTGGTGTTACCGATTACACCAAACATTTTACAGGATGCACCGTGGAGCTCCCGGCTCACGATCTGCAGCAATAACGTCCGGTCTATTTTCTCTGTGACCGTCAATCTTGTGGTGCGGTTGAAGGTGTGTATGTATGCTGCCACCTTCATCAGACAAAGTTTACAGATTGCCCTATTAACATTATCAGGTTCCCTATTAGCATTGGGTTTAAACCTGAAATACTGCTAAATAGACGCTTTTGCTTTTTGCTTTGACACCAAATCCTCCGTCTCGTCACGTGATGAGTGAAATCTGACTCCTGCTGCTGCTGCACGGAGCAGACACTTTCAGTTTATAATTGTAGCATTCATCGTCCAACATATTTGTTTTCACACATTCTATAACCTTTGTCTGGCTTTACTTGTCAGTTTAACTACATTTGTTTGACTGTTTTAGTGTTTTCAAATGCATCCAATCTCTTTCCCTGTAGTTTGGTAGCAACCCATTCTCAGCTCTAGGTGGGAATTCTGAGTCTGGTGCCCAGCCATCACGGACAGAGAACCGAGAGCCCCTGCCCAATCCATGGGGACCACCAAATTCTTCTAACCCCTCTGAGAGTGGAGGGGCCACCACAGGAAGCACTAGCACCACCGGGGGCACCAACCCCAGTGTGTCCAACCCTCTGGGCATCAATCCTGGCAGTCTGGGCAATGGTATGACAGAGCAGGCTATGGTTCTCAACACACCTGCATGCTAAGTAATTTATTTACTTAGCTGCATACACATATACATAAATAAATGCTTTTCTTTTCTGTGCGTTGCAGGGATGTTCAACAGCCCGGGCATGCAGAGTTTACTGCAGCAGATCTCGGAAAACCCTCAGTTGATGCAGAACATGCTGTCTGCTCCCTACATGCGCAGTATGATGCAGTCACTGTCTCAAAACCCAGAGTTGGCCTCCCAGGTATGCAACTGAAAGATGTGTGCACACAAACACATGTACTGTACATACACACCCATCGTACAGAAAACACCCACCTATATACTCATATTACAGTTCAAATCCTGGTCATTTCGGGACTGTCCAGTTGAGTTTTACGTCACTAACATAGATATTTTTAAAAACGGCTTCTAAAGTGATTATTTTTCAAAACTCTGGTTACTGTGTGTCCGTGTAGATTCGGAAGATTTTGGTAAACGACATAGTCTCCTCAATTCGTGCATGCTCAGTGTTGCTTTGTGTAATGAGCGTGCGCCACGGCTCCATGGCCGGCTCGGCTACAGGTTAAAAGGCTAACGCTAAACCTTGGACCGTGTACCAGAAAGATAAAGAAATAATTAGCTTCTATTGTTTTACTATTGTTTGATGTGTTGTATTATCGCCCCCTACTGGTCCGGTGAACAGTTACAGTGTTTATGTGTTCCAATATGGATGGAGATATTCATCAAAGTGGAGGTTGTGTGGACAAAATTTTTCTTTTTTTAAATGGGGGAAAAAATATCCAGATACATGTAGACAGGGCCTTAGATTCACTCTTTTGTTATTCAGATTGTGTACTGCATGTACCATCGATTGATTATGTTGAACTCTGCAGTTTGTAATGAATTGTAAATGGTAGGATTTAGCTGGGACTGTTGTGCATTAGGCCAATAAGCCCAGCTATTTAGTGCATACTCAACAGAGGGGATTGTCTGTTAAGCTCATTTGCATTTGCAGCAAATTGTAAGAAAGAATAAACAACACAGCTCTGACTTAATTTGGTTCTAACAAACAATGCTGACTGTACAGCAAATGAGAACAACCTTAGAAGTGGAGACTTCAGAGCTTTTATTTCTGTTATTCAACATTTTGACAACTAAGGTGCTAAAGCATGTATGATTTAAACATCTACTCTAGAAAGTAAGCAGCATAGCCAGATGTGGAATGACACATTACCTTGGATCTCTCTCTCTCTCTCTCTCTCTCGCTCACTCTCTCACTCTCTCTTGCTCTCTCCAGGTTTTGATGAATAACCCGTTGTTTGCTGGAAACCCACAGCTGCAGGAACAGTTCAGATCTCAGTTGCCCATTTTTCTGCAGCAGGTACTACGCACTTTTCAGTCCGATAACTTTGTCCTGTATTGTTACATTTTTTCCCCCAATAAGACATGCAGACAGTCTTGGGGCCGGATTCACAAAGCCTTCTTAAGAAAAAAAATCGTAAATGCTGCTTTCTTCTTAACTTCAGTCTTAAGACAACAGTTAAGAAGAAAGTTAAGGAAAACTGATTGGCTAGATCATAACAAAATAATCAAAAATTGCACTTGAGAAACTTCTTAAGAACCTCGTAACTCTTTTCTTATGAATCTTCCAGATTTTTATCTTAAGAAAATGTTTGTGAATCCGGCCCCTGGTTACTTGACAAAGAATGGTACTGATTAGCCCATTGGGGGCAATATACTGTAATGAGCTGTGATCCAGGTGCAGATATTTATCTGCATATGTTGAACATTTGTGTCTCTAGGATTGTAGATATTAGTCATGAGTCATTTTCTCATAAAATCTAGGTCAAAATTTCAGACATTTGGGAAGAACATGGCTTAGGTGTTCCTTATTTTCTTTTGTCAAAGTTAAGGTACAGGAAATGGACTGCTAATCGGCTGATCGGTTGGTTAATTTATTGTTACGCTCTCTGTCTGGTTGCAGATGCAGAACCCAGAAGCCCTGTCAGTGATGACCAATCCCCGGGCCATGCAAGCTCTAATGCAGATCCAACAGGGTCTACAGACACTGCAGACAGAAGCACCAGGCCTCATGCCCAGGTACGCTCTCACAGACATACATACACATGTTGCTTTTTTTGGGGTGGATTTTCTTTTTCCAACTCTTCTGTTTTTTCTTTTGTCCTAGTTTGATGACAGGTGGAGTTCCTGGTGGAGTTCCTGGTGCAGTTCCCGGTGCAGTTCCTGGTGGAGTTCCCGGTGGAATTGCTGGTGGAATTCCCGGCATACCCACGGGTGGGGGCGTGCCCACAGAGAACCCGGCCTCCTCGCCCAGCAGTGCAGGAACAAACGCCGCCCAGCAGCAGCTGATGCAACAGATGCTCCAGATGTTTGCTGGAGGAGGTGGAGGAGGAAGTGGAACGGTACACACATACATGCACACACTCATATTACAACCTTTCACACTTGTATGACTTGTTTTTCTTAAAGACCCCCTCCACTGAAAATCAAGTTTTTAACCTGGTTAACATGTCTATATGGTGTTTTTTGCTATGTGCTACAAGACAAATCATGAGCAAAATGGCTGAGCATTTCTGCCTTGAAACTGCAGTGTACCAATGACCGTCTCTCTAAATTCAAGATTCAGACAGCTAGGTTTTCATACATCACAAATACAAGGAACCAATCCCGCCAACTTTTGGCTGGGGCGTTCCATAGCGTAAATATAAGTGTGTTCATAAATAGTCACTCCGAGCGCCAGAGCACACTCTGGCACAAACTGCTTGGAATGTACCGTTTGGTTACTCTGGGAGCGGCAGAGCGTACTCTGGGTGCTCTATCTGAGGAGAGGAGCGGCAGAGCATACTCTGGGAGCAGCAGAGTGTACTCTGGGCACTCTGTGAGGAGAGGAACGGCAGAGCGTACAGTGGGCACTCTGTGAGGAGACTGAGTGGCAGAGCATACTCTAGGAGCTCTGTCTGAGGAGAGTATCAGCAGAGCATACTCTGGGCGCTCTGTCTGAGGAGACGAGTGGCAGAGCGTGCTCTGGGAGTGGCAGAGTGAAAATTTTAACTTAACTATTGCTCTTAAATTAGTGTAGAGCGCCAGATTGGATTCATGAACTATGGCAGTGGTGGTGGGCGGGGCTTGAGGCCAGATCCAGAATTTCTCAATGAGGGAGAAGAGTAGATGTGTTTCCAGCCCCTTTTTCTTTTTTAGTTTTTTGTGGGAAAACCACATGAAACTAAATATGACTCATAGCAGAGTATGTTTACGTGTTTGAAACCTGTCTGGAGGAGGACTTTTAAGTTCCATTAATTTCCCCCCTGTAGACCCAGACCCCAGAGGTGCGGTTCCAGTCCCAGCTGGATCAGCTGAGCGCCATGGGCTTCATTAACCGTGAGGCCAACCTGCAGGCCCTCATCGCTACTGGAGGAGACATCAACGCCGCTATCGAGAGACTGCTGGGCCCACAGCCCTCGTAAAGACATACAGTACATACTGACACACAGACACGTACATACACACCTAACTCATAAACACACCCAGCATCTACAGAGAACCAAGAGAAATTAAGTGTATTGTCCCAAACTTTACAGAAGAAACTGGGCAGGATCTGTAAGACCCTCATTCTACATCTGTTCTCAGATCATTCCCTAGTCCCCATACTTTTTGGCGTCATCCAACCAGATCTCTGTCCCAGAGTGCTGCTGTAGAGCCGGACTGAACCACTCTCACCTTGAGGGGTGTTCTGGTGCAGAGAAAAGGAGCGAAAACCTCTCCTGAAAAGGGACTCCCAACCATTTCTTCATTCATTGTTTTTCTTCACATAAAACTGGAGTCGGGTGTTGCAGACGAAACATTTACATAATACAGAATAAACCCATGTGATGTGATTGGCTGTTGGCTCTGTTTCACACATGGCCATTGTGAGGCAGTTTGTTAGCATTTAACTAGCAAATCAGTACATGAACATTTCCTGGTATACAGACCGTAATCCTGAACAAGAACAGAAATATATTTTGTTCATACAGACGTTCAACCCTATTCCTCCCTCGTTCCCCCGTTCTCGAGATTCTACATAAATAGCTGTTTTTGCCCAACGACTTTCACTATTTATTGCAAGCGCTTAAGAAAACGACGCCCTCCACACTTCCCGAAACTTGTAATTTGTCATTCCAGATAAAAGTGCCCATCACGGGTGCACAGTGTCTTTTCCTTCTGAGGCACCACTGCTGTGCCTTCTGTCCTTCCCTGCCCTATAAGAGCAAACGACACACACCCCATTCAGTGGATTAATTCGAAACCTACAATAAATTCCACACAGCATCATCCAGGACCGAAACCATAATCAAACATCACATTGTAGCAGCTCCGACGCCGAACGCTGTTAGAATGAATATGAATGAAACAAGCTTTCCTTTCATTTTAATCTGATTCTTCTTTTTTTTTAATTATATTTTTCTTTTTTTTTCTTTTTTTGAGGTGCAGTTAGTACCTAGAGATAATTCTGATTTGTCTCGCATAAAATAAACGTGGAAATCAAAGTGAGTAAAAAATAAATGAATAAATAATGGAAAGGCTTTACAAACAATTATGGTATGGTGGCACCATACATTTCTAAAAATCAAGTTCTAGGTTGTCTTTTTTTTTCTTTTGAAAATCTCAGCATTGTAGTTGTGGTGACCTTGGCAACTGCTTCTATAGCTTTGCTTTGTCTGTTGACCTCAGCTGAAAAAAAAAATCCATCTCACAATTGAACATGTTGAAACTAACTTTTAACAGTACTGTACTAAAAAGAATAAAACATGGTCAAAAACAGTCTACGCCGTGTGTCAGGTGATTATAGCCTTGTGATAGCTTTCCATTAACATTTTCTGGTCTTGAACTTCATATAAAGTAATGAGATTTATGATCTGCTTCTGTTTGGTGTTTAGTATGAATTTCTTTATATTTAAATGTAAGAGTAAATAATCTGTTTTTGGGGAACAAATGGTCATTAAAAGGTACGTAAGGCACAGTTTGTATATTTCAGATACCATATTTCCCAATAATTCAATTTCGTATTAATCATAGGTCATTTTGCAGAGCTCGCAAAAATGTAAAATGTGTCTACAGGGAAGCATAAAATTCAACATATTTAGAATATAAAGTTTAAAACTATATAAGACTAATGAATGAATATTTACTTATTTTAAATCGATTTTATTTTAAGGGAATTTATCTGGAAACTAAACTCAAACATCTGCCTCTGAATATTGTCACTGTAGTTGGCACCAAATTGCATACCGCTTTCCAGGAAACTTTCTAGAAAACGATTAGGTAATTATGTATGGTCCTGTAAAATAAAGCATGACCCAATTTCATAGAAAACACTCTTGTCATAGGATGAATGAGTCAGTATAAGCATGTCATAGTATTTTAACCTAGAAAAAAAAAGATAACCTTTTAATATCACCATGCAAGCCTAAACTCTGTATTATAATACTTTTAATGTGTATAGGCTATGTTCTGAAATTAGTACATGTACAATCTAGGCATGCTAATTTCCGTCTTTTTTTTCTGACCCATAGCCGACCCTCATTAACCAATCATTAACCGTCAACCAACAAGCAGTTAACTTAAAGTCCCAGTTCACCTGGGATAATAAGGCATTTAATTTTCATTCATTTGCATTTTAAATAATATATATATCTCACGGAACAAGCTTATAGATTATGCATTTTTAAGGGAATGGAGAAAAAATATGAACAGACGCCAACCGTCCGCTGATTGAACGCTCAGAACGCAATTAACTTTACGCACAGACATCCACTGTGTTAGCTTCATTAAATAAAAGACTGCAGACTGCTGCAGTGTAAACACACAGACCTCTTCATGCATCAGGCTGCTCCGTTATAATCCGACTCACATACATCTCTCCGTTCTCAGCGGAGATGGACGGCATCGCGCTGCAGTGTTTCAGTGTTTACATTAATTAGCCTAGTGGCTAACAGAACATCACAAATTTCAGCCTGCATGCTTGTTTTTTCATCTTGACATTGTTGAAACAGAGCAGCTAATATTGGTAACGAGAGCAACAAGTTAGGAGAGACATCGCTGCACATTTCTGTCATCTGTGCACCGGGCGGCTGCTTGCGTGCAGGGTCCAAAATTAACTTGGACCTTAACTAGTGAATGTTCAAAATCTTCCAGCCACTCTGTCTCTGTCTCTGTGTGTGTGTGTGTGTGTGTGCGTGTGTGTGTGTGCATGCACGTGCGCGCATGCACGTGCGCGCGCACACGCACGTGCATGTGTGTAAAAGCTTAAAACACACCTTGCTAGAGCAAAGTTTGCACCAGTAAGTTAACTAGCAGTTAAAAATAGATTATACAGCCTGTTTTTCTTTTACCATTCAGCAAACTTTTTTTTAAATTACCTTACAATTTATTTTTTATAATATTGTTTAACTGATAGTAATAATCTGTCAAAATGCTTAATGTCGGTTAGTGGTTAAACGGTTAAATCAAACATGAAAATTAGTGCCACACGCCAAATCAAATCTCAACCCACATCCCTGTCAGACAGGTGGCAACATGGCGACACAGATCCACCTATTGGTTAGCTCTATTGTCATACAAATGAAAGGATGGGTGGAGTCTGTTCCTAATAACTACCAGTGAGTGGTTCTACCTGTTCCACCTGCTCTCCACCCCCCACAGCCCTCCCTCGGGTGTCAGCTGATGAGGGATCGGCTGGCCACGGTACTGTCCTCTATCAGGAGCTGCCCCTATCCAGAGAACCTGTTCTCTTTTTCTCCTCTGATTTCACCTTTACTCTCTCTCTGCACACCGAAGAGTGTGAAACAGGAGTGAGCTTGTATTTGTTTGTTTTTTTTCTGCCTGTTTTTCAACTCTTCTCTACTTTGTTGGGAGCAAATATTGAAAGTGGCTTCAGGGTATTTGTGAAACGGGAGAGCCGTCGCCACTAAATGCAGCATGGGGTCTGATGAGTCGTACAATTTTGTCTTCAAAGGTGAGTCTTGTTTACTTAAGCTGTGATTGTTTAAGAAGAGATGAAAACGTAAATGGCGTGTATTCTGTCAACTGGTTGTAACTGGCCGCTCTGCTTTGCGGGCGACAGACGGAAGGAAGTAAAGTCGGGGTGATGGCTAGTTTCTATCCATTTGGCTGTAAAAACATTTTGACCTTTGACCTGTTAAAGAAACGTATTATCTCCACCATGAGACTGCTATATGTGCTTTCTATGATTAC
This sequence comes from Heterobranchus longifilis, assembly GCA_028570985.1. Taxonomy (NCBI): domain Eukaryota; kingdom Metazoa; phylum Chordata; class Actinopteri; order Siluriformes; family Clariidae; genus Heterobranchus; species Heterobranchus longifilis. The sequence continues at coordinate 2,213 of JAOVVB010171747.1, read as the reverse complement.
TTAAACCGCCTATCATTTTCCATTCCATTCATTCCAAAGTAAAGTCAGCCACGGAGTGCCACGTTTATCTGATGTCACAGAGGTGTCACAGAGGTGATGGCAAGTCTACACGTGTTACATGAGATAAAGGATTCATCATCATCAAGTTATAGTTTTGATCATTTAACATACATGCGTTATATTTTTGGACTTCATGTGTCTGTTAATCAGACGATGCGTTTCATCGTCTCCTGTCTACTTGCTCAGTGGTTTTGATAGGGGAGTCTGGTGTTGGAAAGAGCAACCTTCTGTCTCGCTTCACCAAGAATGAGTTCAACCACGACAGTCGCACCACCATCGGCGTCGAGTTCAGCACGCGCACTGTTCAGCTGGACAACTACACCATCAAAGCACAAATCTGGGACACGGCAGGGCTGGAGCGCTACAGGGCTATCACCTCAGCGTGGGTACACACACACACACACACACACACACAAATACATATATACATACAAGAGTAGTAGAGACAGGGACGCTGGAAGTCGGTCAGAGTTGGGGCTGCTGAGAGAAAAGTCACTGTAATGACGTCATATTAAATGCTGCGCAACATTCATAGTTTTTGTATTCATTTGAGTGACCAACAACATTTTAGAACATTTTACAACAGACAGCAATCCTGAACACCAACATGCTGTATGTCAAAGCAGCACAGCACCATATTCAATTATAGACAGTCAACATATTCTCATCAATGTATCATGATATGATATCATGATATCTATGACCGCTCTATTTAACATTGTGAAACGGTTGCACAGTCGCTGTTTTAAACACGTGGCTAACGTAATTTACAGGTTAACTTAAAATAACAATGTTGACCTTTGGTTTCAAACGGGACACAAACACTGGTCTCCTGTTATTTTTTCCTACCTTCACAAAGTAGTTTTAGTGCCTAAACTTAACCAAGTAGTTCTGTTTCATGTTTAAAACTGCGACTGTCACGTGTTTATAACAACTATCGGTCATTTCTTAAGATATCATACAAACCCATTCATGACAACACGTTGTATACTTTATAGTTTAGAGAATATTATAGATCCATAGTTGGCTAATGAACAACCATGTTTTATAGACTTTTATGAAACACTTTTTTAAAGAAATTGATTTGCAACTTTTTGTGCCTTGCAGTAACTGTCCCCCACCAGTAGGGGTGCTGCACCCCCCTCAGCGTCCCGACTCCCAGTGTCCCTCATTAGAGACCTAATGAAGAGATAACACTGGTTTCACACCATGCAATTAACAGTCACACCTGCACACATTTAGCAGTAATCACACAGCTTTCCAGTTTGATTAATAAGCTGTGTTTGGTCTCTGTCACCGGGTGGACTCAGGTATTACAGGGGAGCCGTTGGAGCGCTGTTGGTGTACGACATTAGCAAGCACCTGACCTACGAGAGCGCAGATCGATGGTTGAAAGAGCTGTTCGACCACGCGGACCCTCACATCGTGGTCATGCTGGTGGGAAACAAGAGAGACCTGGACACCCTCAGGACCGTGCCCACAGAGGAGGCCAAGGACTTTGCAGGTCGGTTAGGAACTGGTTATGTGACTGGGTTTTTATAAAGGCTTATCTACAGGTTTCTTGTGACAATAAAAAGTATTGTATAATAGTGTATTTAACAGGGATATATTATGCTCATTTGCAGGTTCAAACTTGTATTTTGAGTTTCTACTAGAACATGTTTACATGCTTTAATGTTCAAAAAACAGTTTTTCTCATCCTGTCTGTCAGAATATACCTGTATTCACCCTCTGTCTGAAACGCTCAGATTTAGCGCCCCTCTCTTTAAGACCCTCTCCTGAAAAAGCCCAGTCTGCTCTGATTGGTCAGCGTTTCTGGGTCTTACTCATCTGCGCTCTCTGCATCTCTACCGTCATTGCAGCCGGGGAATGACTGTAGCTGCACTTTCTACTTATATATAGTATAGTTGTGTCACAAACATAGACTGTATAAAAAGAATGGACAGAGTAAGAGTGACGTCACCCACTGGTTTGTGGACTCCTGTTTTGAAGCCTCCAGTTTGGCCACTTCCTGATCGCCATCTTGCGCTTTTGAAACTGGATGGTAACGTTACCAGGTCAAGGGGTAGGCGGGGGGGTCGGGGAGCTCCAGACGCCGTTCACTGCAGTAACACGAGGCGGTTGAAAATCAGCAAACTTTCCCGTAAGTTAAC
>JAOVVB010171706.1:0-11419 GCA_028570985.1 Heterobranchus longifilis | reverse complement strand
CATCGTCTCAAAATGAATATTTCTGCCGATATGATGACTTACTGTACGCGCACGTGACGCGACGGCAGCTGTTAAAAACACGAACAGAACATGTAGGTGTGTACTCGTAAAAGCCTTTAATTTTACATTTTAAATACATACGCATCTGTCCTTAATATATACACCAACCATTAACGTAAGTTACTACGAGCAACCACGGACACATTCGGCTGAAAGTAACACGTTAACACGGTCAGTTAGCAGCAGCTGTTTGTAGCAGTAGCTTGGGCTAACGTATGCTAGCTCCGTTTGAGACTCACTAGTCTCGCGTAGCCACAGGTATGATACTTACAATAACTCCATTTCCAGCTCGCGCTGCAAAATGTACAAGCCATGCTGATTCTGTCTCCTCAGCCATGACATCATGCACAGTTGTTTTTCTCTTTCTTTGTTTTTCGGTGCAAAACATAGCACATACAAACGCACGCAGCTCTCACTGTCGGCGGCCATATTGCTTTTTGTCTGAAGTCACGTTTGATCACGCGAGTTTTTGCGAGATCATATTTGCCCGAATCCAAGCCTGTTAAAGGAGGATTAATTTTACAGTTTAATTTTAAAATGTTACATAAAAATAAATACGGCATATTTTACAGGTAGTTTTCTTATTTTGCAATACATTTTGAAAAGCATTGCATTTTATGTCTGCATCTGACAAGTAACGTTTTGAGCTAAAAGCTTTTGCTCCTGCATCTGCCAGTGGGCCATCACAATAACAGTAGGCATAATAATATAATTTATTTTCAAGAGAGAATTGATGCTCTCTGCAATTAGACATATATCTGTACCGGCAATCAGCCAAAAGAGATGGAAAATATCGACATATCGGATATCGGCTAAAAATCCAATATAGTGCATCCCTAGTGTGTATGTGTGAGCTACAGGCCTTTTGTAGATCCTTGTCCATCTAAATGCTATCGCCACTGCCATGCTTAGTGTGTGCGCTTTGAGCTGACAAACAGCCCCACAAACTGACACACATTTTTTCCTTCTATTCCTTGTAATACTGACACACCCTGCTGTGCCAGCACAAGCACCAATTCCTGAGCCCTTTCACGCAGCCTTTAACACTGTCCCTGGAGACAAACTACACAGCTGAAATGTGTTTTTCTTGTTCAGGCTAAATCAGTTTATATCGTACACAAAACAACATCATCTTCATTTCAAGGTTGTTGGGGTTTTTTTGTTGCCTGGATGACAGAACTTCCATTTACCAGACAGATTAAATGTATTCTAGATGTGTTAATGAGGCATTTTTGCATGTACCTACCACTGAGATGTACTGTGTACAGAAACAAACTGCAGCTGAACTGTGCAAACAGTTGGCTATACAGGTTTGCATTTACATTTGCATAGTTGCATATACTTCACTGCTGTCAGGTAGCTGTTGCCTTTCTTCTCTTTCATTTCTCCCAAAGTCACTTCATCCAAATAAAAACTGCACCAATTTTCTTAAATAATATTCATCTTTGGAAACACTGATGTTTGTTCTTCACCACATATAAACAGGCCCGAGAGTGATGACTGTTAGCGCATATTAACAGACACTGCAGATTAACACATTCATTAATTCAATTTTGCATGTAGCATGAAGGACAGGTGCACATTTAGCTTGCTGTCTGACAAAGTGAGGATTAATTTTATGGGCTTTCAATAATTGCCAAAAAGCTGCAATTACCTGCCATTAGAAGCCCTGTTGCGCACCATTATGTACAAAGTGTGAATTAATCCACAGAATGAATAATAACCGTTGTACAATGTGAAGTCACACAGAGCAATAGCTAATAAGCTCCGTCCAGGGTATTTCTCTGCAGGGACCTCCTCCTACTGAACAAAGTGCTCAGACATCAGCAGTCAGCGTGGCTGCTCCAGAGGCAAAGAGGCTCATGGGGGATGACAGTGCATACATAAACTGTAATTAACTCTCCCCAGGCCTCAGGGGGGTTTAGGGGCAGGACTGAGTGCTCCTCCCCCTTAGGAAGCCAGCTAAATCCTTTACCTGTCAAAGAGGTGTAGATGGGAGCCAGTTCTCCTGCAGCCTGTCACAGCAAGCTGCCATCTCCCTGACACACTCCCTCCAGACCAACTCCACTGGGAGACCAGCTGAGCTCTCTACGAGAATCTTCGCCCATTAGCGTTACAATGCAAAGTGAGGTATTAGTGACACCGGGTGGATGTGATATCGTAGTTAAGGGTCAGGGGAGGTAATTTCTGGTGCAAAATCCCAATCAATATCTACAACAAGAGCTATTGACTCGTGCTCTGTGTGGAACATCTGCCAGCCTGTCAGGACACAAAAGGCACACTGTCAGATTAAAGTTTTTTTTTTAAATAGTCTGTGTAAGTCATCGTTAGGTAAGTCCCCTCATAATTTCAAAGCGAACTACTCCTTACAGAAAAACTATATCTCTTCTTTGGCAGTCTGCACACAAAACACGACCCCGTTCAACACTCACGTGCATCAATGAACAAGAAAGCCCAGCAGCCATTAAATCCATCTCCCTCAGCATGTCAATCTTCTCCACTTACAAATGCTATTACCGGTCAAGAGAGAGTGCTGCTGGCAAACAACTTCTCCGCAGCAGACGGGGAGAGGAGAAATTCCCAATTCTCAAGTCTCCTGCTGCACCTCTCACTCCCTGAGGTCCACGGCTTGTTTTGAGAATGTGCTAACACGCTAAAAACAGGGTGTCTATTCTGGTCATAATGAAGACTCCAGGGCCGGGCGGAGCGGGGAAGAAGAGGAGAGGAGTGTATATGCCAGCTTCTCTCCCGCGAGGGTTCATTTGTCAGTCTTCTTCATCCCTGGAAACAAATAAGCGCAATTCCCGCATGGTTTACTCAAAATGTGGAGCCCTGCTGTTTCTCAACGTTTCAGTGGTATTGCGATTTCTAACTAGTGCACGATGCTTGGTGGAGCATTACGGTGGAGAATGAGGCCTGTGGGTGTGTGGGTTAGTTGGGGAGGCATAAGCTAGAGGCCGGATTTAAGAGGTGAAGGGGGTACAGGAGGGCTTTGTGAGGGTCAGCTGGGTGTGTGTGTGTGCAGGAAAGCCATTCATTAAGGCTGGATGTCAGGGGACCCAGCGAGGAGCTTAGGGGGATAACTCATTATCCCAGGGTGAGCCATCTCCTACTGTTCACACACACCACTACTCCGGATTTGTATCTCCCTACATGGTTAAAGCACCACACTGCAGCATGTCATCGTTAGATTGTTACATTTTCATGTTATCGCATTATATTCAGTTCAGCTACAGTAAGACGAATGGGGATGAAAAACCTCCACCCCTTAAAAATGTTATTAAAAACTGCCACAAGCACAAGATAACAGAGTTAATTGGTATGCAGGCCTCTTTTATTCTGTTTTTCATCTCACCTTTGTTGTTACTGTCCTGCAGTGGACCACAGCTCATTAGCACCATGCAGCTGTATTTACTGTGAGCATTTTTTTAATGTGCTGCTAATATCACATTGAGCCTGCAGGGTTAATAGGCCTGTGTATTGGTTGGTTAATGGTCCTTCATCAGCAAGGTATTTGGATTGGTACAGCCATGTGCAAGAAAAATGGCTCAAATCTTTGTACTAAGATCCACAGAGGGATAGACAAGAGGCCTGGCAAAGTCAGATGCAGAACATTAGGACGTTTAATATGGTGTGTTAGATCATTACTGCAGAACATAAGGGCATACTATATTTCACTGTCATCCCCGGATACAGCCTGGCCCCATATAAATGAGTAACAAACAAGCGCCAACAACATCATCTTTTAAAAGAGCAACTGGCAGGCCAGCACCTGTCCTTTTGAAAAATACATTAGCGTCGAACTCGTGCCAAAACCACTTTGCTAATCTCTCTCTCTCTCTCTCTCTCTGTCTCTCTTTCTCTCTCTCTCTCTCTCTCACACTCACTCACTCACTCACTCCCCCCCCCCCACACTCATGTGAGTGTGGGTAGATATGACAGCGTACACCCGGGCCTGGAGACATCCTGACAAATTGATGGCTGTTGAGACCTCTGCGACATCCCAAGCCTCCACCCCTCGCCTTCACCCCTTCCATCTCATCTTCCTCAAAATAGCACCCCGAAGGCATTCTAAACCCTCACACTCATTTATGGGATTTCATCCAGGCAGGGGTCGCATAGCTCCAATCACACAAAACCAACAACCTAACACATAGCAGGAGCCACGAGACTGACAGCTGAGCCGCGGCCGCTGTGTGTGCGGCAGAGTTGTGCACTGAGCAGAGGCGAAACGCAGAGAGGGCAGAGCCTGATGCCCTGATACTGGTGCTTCAGAAACTTGCAGAATACAGCACTAATCAAAGCTAAGCTGCAGGATATGGAAGTAGCAGCCTTTTCTCAGTTTCTCACTTTATTCACCTTTCTAAACAGTGCAGTGTTTGTCAGATCCTTTACTGGCATACAAATACAACTATTTAAATGGAAGTATGTAAGTATCACCTATAACTTGTACTTTAAGTAGGAAAAGTAAAAATACTTATGATGATTTTGTAAGTTCTTTATCTGAGAAAGACAGCTGTCAGATAATGTAGTGCAGAAAAGTATAAAAATGTCATATGACAGAAAAACAAAAGTATAAATACCTCAAAACTGTGCCCAAGTACTACAGTGTTTCACCACTTTCATAATATACACAGTGAAGAGTAATGTTGTTGTATAGATATGAATGGTGATGACACGGCAAAAGAGTCACACTGACGGGGTCCATGTTTCAAGACGGGTTGGGTTGCAGACCCCGGGTCCCCCAGGTTGACAACCATCCCTCCCCGCAGCTGAGCCGCTCACATGGCTGTGTGGCTGCTCTAACGGTAGTTAACATGAGCGCCAAAATGAAAAGCCCGGTATATAATATATAATCCAGTATATAGACGGCTCCATTAGACAGACGATTTACTGTTTTATGTTGTTTCAGAGAGGTTTTATATTATTACTAACCTGGAAAACGTTGTAAATGGCAGTGAGTGAATGAGGTGCATTGGCACTTTTCAGCAGTAATTTGCTTTATGAGCCAAAATGGCACCTGTAACCTCTAATTCCAGCCCCAACCAAATTCACTGCTAATTACTGCCACCTACAGTGGGTTCTGGGTTTTGTCCTCTAAATCATATTTTTATCTACACTGATCTCATACATGGCCTCTCCAACTGACTTAGAACTTTAAGCCCTGTAACTAATGAATATTATATGAAGATAAAGGGAATTTTAAAGGGCAACAACAATACATGAATACTTAACTTAAAATTACAGTTTTTGTCAATATTGGTGGTTTGCGCTGTGATGATTGACAATTCAAGTATTTTCTTTTTATGTACCAACACATTAGTGCATGTGACCTTATTAAGCTGAAGACACAACAGCACCAAAGATAACAGATAATGCCCAGAACAATAGCCAGCTTCATTTGCTGACTTCTCTATTCATAACAACTATAGATGACCATGAAGAGAAGGCAGGTCAAGAGTTACTGTGGCAGCTGTGCAACTGTTGAGAGCATCTAGGAAACAGGTGCTAAGAAGGAGGGAGGGCAGCCCACTCTGCATTATGGACTCAGGGACACCAGATGATGCAATGGCAGGTAACCTCTGGGTGCTGACTGCAGGTCTGTCCTCCTGTACCAGTGTCATGCTGCAACACATGAGGTGACTGGAGTTTGTCTACAGCCAGTGGCTTGTGAGGCTGTATTTATACAGTGGTGCTTTGTTCTAAATGCTAATGTCAGCATGCTAACATGCTGATGTTAAGCAGGTGTTTTGTTTACCATGTTCACCATCTTATTTAGCCTGTTATTATGCTAACATTTATTAATTAGCACTAAACACAAACTACAGCTGATGCTGATGGGAAAGTGTTTATTTTCACAAATAAAAGTAGTGGATGAATTGAAAATTTGACCAGATGATGGTGCTAGATGAAAAGTTAAGGGCACAACAAAGTGTTTACAATTCATCCCGAGGGGAACATGAACATCTGGACCAAATTTAATGACAATCCATCTAATAGTTGTCGAGACATTTCACTCAAAACCACAAATATCATGGTGGTGCTAGAGGAAAGACAATCATCAAAGTCATTAGGATGCATCATGTAGGAATCATGAATGTGTGTACCAAATGTCACAGTAAAATACCATCCGTGCAGCCATGTTATAGTGTAGCTAAAAAACAACAGAGGTGAAAAATAAATACAGGAATATATACCGTATATTGTATTAAACATGGATTGTGGATTTTTCAAAGTAATTTTGACTGGCAATCCAAAAGCTGTACCGTGGCAGCATTTAGCTCGGTGTGAATGGGGACGGAGAATGTAGCCTGTAGGCACTTAGCACTATCTATGGCCTGGAAAAAAAAGTCTTTCTAAAGAGGAGCGCTGACATCTCCAAAACCCAGAGCGGTCTGTCACAGCTGACAGAGACCTTCGACGTTGCACTCATTCACTGTCGCCCCTGCAACTCTTTTTCTCTATCTCTGTCCGGTATTCTCCATCCTGCTCCCTGTTGTGCGGCAGTAAGCAGAATCATGCCCAGACCTCTCACAGATCACATCACTCTTCCGGAGGCGACAGTTTTACCACACTCCCGCCAACACTGCTGAAAGCTGTACCACAATTCTGGTGAATCATAACAAATTAATTTGGTCCAGAGATATTCTTTTAAAAAACGGTGTTGTGTCTGTGAGGCTGGACTCACAGCAGGCAAACAATGGTGGGGTTGTTGGCAGGAGGCTAAGTTTTTCTGCCCTTCACTTTGTCCTCTTACCTCTGCACACATCATCACGCTGCGTCTCCTCAGAAAACAGAAAAATAAACACAGGGAGACAGACTGTTTGCTCAAGTTGAATCAATTAAAGTGCACACTGTGCTGAACAAGGATTTGTGGCCCTCATTGAAAATTCCATCTTGCATTGGTATGTCTCAGTAAACATTAATTACAATCAGGATCTCCCTCTGTGCTGGGCTTTCAGAAGCTGGCGGAATAAAATCTCCCTCGAAAATATTCACAGTCCCCAGTTATGCAGAATGTTTTAAGAGACAATTTGCCCCAGGCCTCGGTCTGGAAACCATTTAGTCCCTGAAAAACACTGCAAACTCTTCTATCTCGACAACAAAATTAGAGTTGTAATTGAGCAGCAAGTGTTGACAGTGGTCTGACCTCAGGAGTGGTTAGACAGCATATGTTCCCCAAAGAGGGACCAGGCTGTTTATTTGTTCTTAATGAAGCCTGCAGTCGCATTAATGGCAGACATCTTTAACAGATCTCCCTCCCACACAGAAGAGAACAATAAACAGCAGGCCGAGCTCGCTCTCACTCGAGTCCTCACTTGCACATGCTCCTAAAAGCCTCATTGAGCCAGTGCATAACACACTGCCCTTCCTTTTTCTCTCCATATGTGTCTTTACAGCAACTTATTATTATTATCATTATGCTGTCCAATATAATAGCCCTTCAATGAATACTACCTGTGTGAAACTTTCCAATACCCATACTACCATAGTATGTCAGAAAAAGATTTAAGGGCAGCTGCAGTATGTACTAAAAGTAAAAAGAAAAACTATGCAATTTGGAATGCAGCCTTACAATGTTCACACACTCAGGAGTTTCACTCAGTGTCCTTCTCTGGGATCTTGGTGGAATACCCTGGAGTTCACATTAGTGGACAACATCTGAGCTCAGCTCCCACGTCTGTGGGACTGGAAGATGTTTTGAGATCCCTGATGTTCTAATACTCCTCTCTGGTGCCCAATGTGGAGGCAGTCCATGTCGCCCAAGTCTGCACATTAACCAAGGGATTCATTTCCTCATCTGCAGAGACACCACCGCCCCACAATGCACCTCTGCAGAGGATTTACCAAAGATGTTCTATATTTCTGAAGAATAGTGCACTACATGGCTCCACCAGTGATATGAAATGGTCCACACTTCCTGGTGTGGTCTCGTTTGAAAGTGTAGTGAACATCATGTGGCGGGATGATTGCACAATTTATTTAGATTTTATTTTGCTAACATAGATATTTACACAACTAAAAGCTATATTTGGCACGACAATAATTAGTTATCTGTGATGATCTTGAACATTAGTTGACATTAGCTTAGCTGTGTTGACAGATCTCGCAAGACTTAGTTGCTGAGACAGAAAAAGGTCTTGAACAAATTAATTTTCTCCTGATCTGCCCATCTGAAAAATGTCATTTTAGTGTCAGAGTGTTCAGGAGATATGTGGCTTGTAAAAACTGGGTCCAATATTTACTTTGGTGACAATGGGGGGAAAGGATCGATCAAAATCTGCGTTCATGTTCACGTCTCCCATTGGAATCAATACACTGAGAACTGCTTCTAGTCTCCTAAAGAGGCCATAACTCCAAGTTGAACCGTCTCGTTTCTAAACCATCTCTGGCTTTACATGACCGTCAGTTTGGAGTCTTGCTGAGGAAGGGGGTTAATTCCTATTTTGCCCACCTTGCTAAAAGCTATAGGCAAATGTTTACAAATGTAATGTTGTTGAGTAGAAGAGCTAAGACTTGCACTTTGGTCTGATATCAGTTCACAGAGAAGCTGAAACCCTGTGTCGGTAACCTTAGCCAGGGAAGCTTTCTCCCTGATCTCATAGCCAAAGCCTCCAGAGAATCTCCAGTCTATTAGCTCCTTATCCCTCCCTTCTTTAACAGCATTAGCTGCTCTAAGAGCAGTAACACCACACTCTGTGATACCCTCTCATGTCTCCAGAGTGTCGGAGCACCTCACAGCAATGAGTTCACAGCTCACAGGCATGCGTGTTGGACATGCCCCAGATGGGAGCTCAGGGCACTGGGGCCTGACAATGATGGACGCTCCCCTGCTGGCCCTCCCAGACTCTCCGTCATGTCAGCAGCTCTCTAAAGCTAGAGCCCAGGGGGGTGTTGGGTTACACAGCCTGGACATCCCGCCGTGTGGAGGGTCTTGGACTGGAGCTGTTTTATTAGTGCTAGACTCCCAGGGATGGATGGGGAAGGGGAGAGGGAAGCTAAACAGAAATAAAGGTGGGGGCGAGGGGGGGGGGTAGGTGAGCAGGCCAACTATTCTGGCTGCGAGAGCGTGACATGTGTAGTCTTTCAGTGAGAACACCACAGCGTGCTGATATCCCTCACAGTAACACAAGCCGCTGCTTTAACAAGCGGTGATTGAGCAAAAGGCCAAAAGCAGGCAGGAGGCGGGGGGGGAGTTGTTAAGCCACCCCTTTTAACATCTATATTTCATGCCTGTCTCATTTGGTTTATGAATTTTGCATTACAAGTTGTGATGTCAAAGCAAGTCCGTACATAAAAATAAATAGTGTGTGCATATGTAGTGATGTCATGGTGAATGGTGTGTGCGGTTAACCGAGACATAAACCCCTGACTCCTCTTCTAAGATAGACTGTCTGTGACTGTGATCCTCTGTGAAATGGTAGCAATCTGGGGTAATTGGGCTTAGTAAGCCACTGAATGTTCTGAGCTCTTCTGACAGATGCAAGGCCATAGAAGAGCGGCTGCCAGACCACTGAGAACAAGCACTTACACATGTTTACAGTACAACAGAGTGCAGGAGAGGAAAGGGAAGAGGAGGGTGATACAAGAGTGACAGAAAAGAGGAGAAGCTTGCTCTGTCCTGTCTCCTACCTTTGCTAGTATCCATCCGTGCTCCGTTCATACTCTGTCTGGTAGAGCCAACGTGCACTCTCTCCTCTCTCTCGTCATAATGAAGCCATTTACTAACAGAGAGCTGCAGCGACAACACTTCAACCCACAGTAGCTCTGATTGCTCCTGTAATGGCTCTTAACTGATTTGCTCTCACCCCACCAGCATGTGGAAAATCTGCTGCCTTAGACAGCTCCTGAGGCCTAAATGTTTGGACACCTTCCCCCAACACCGCCCCCCCACCCCCAATCACCATCACCATCTTTTACGTGCACATGAGGATGTATCGTGGTATCAGTGGCAGCAGGGTGTCCCATTTCCAGCTCGCCTTTAGAGAACAAATCTTTATATATCCCTGAGGGTGTGAGGTTAGGCTGGAGGGAACGTAACGGGAGAAGAGCTGGGTCAGGGACTCGATGACGGGCATGCTGGCACAGGTGACCACCAGAAGGGGCTCGGTGGAAAGCCGGCCAAGTGGCCAGACTTCTCCTGCCAGGGGCCTGTGCAGGGCAGCCCTCGGGGGGACACTCGTTGCCCGCGGCTGACAGATCCTCTGCGGGTTTGGCTGTCATGCCCAGGCTCACTGAGGCTTTGAAATAACAGCAGTGTGTAATGAGGATCCATCCAGTCCACAGCAATTGGTCAGCGCACATTGTCACAGTGGTGTAAAACTACACCGAGAGACAAGGCAGCTGTGGAGCGAGCCAGACCATTTGACCTCAAACATGTCACATGTACATAAGCCAGCTGATGGGACTTCTCACAGGGCCTGATATCTCTACTAGTGAGGAGTGAGAGATGGTAGGTGTTCATTCTTTCTGTGAATGTTGTTCCCAAGAGAGACACACAGAAGCCTCACGGCTGGCTGAGGAAGTGAGACGCTTGCTGACATGTAAGGAACTGTGGGTCTCTCAGCAGCTCCGACTCTGTCACCCCTTTGCCAGTTTAACGTCATAGTGTGCACATTTTATCAATACCACACACGAGGACCACTGTGGATTTAGACAATAGTGTTCACCAGTGTCATGATAGGAGCATGGTTGCTTGTGTATGTGCATCTTCAGTGATTGTTCTCCCTATTCTCAAATGTCCAAATCATTTTAAACATTTCTGACTAAAAAACATTGTGTGTATCCTTGAGGACTAACAAACATGCTGATTCCCTTCCTTGTGAAACAATTGTAAAGCCAATTTGTTAAATAGATTTCTAGTTCATTGTTTACATCCATGTTTGCTAGCTTGCAGTCTTCTTTACTGCCCTCATGGGTACATTTCTACATTTCTTGGCTTGTTATTGCCATTATATGTCGATCAGTGGAACAGTGTGAAACCGGCAGCAATGGAAGCTCACTCATAAAAACATTGCTACATAGTGTTAGTAGTGATCAAAAACTCCACAGGGTACCTTGAAGAGGTAGAATTTGCTATGTGAGAGAGTAGAGTGCACACATCCACCTGTTTCGAATATTATCACCCATGTATCAGTGCTTATTAGCCTCATAGATATGGGTCAGTAAGGGTCTGCTCCCCCTGCTAGAAGGTCCAGAAGGCTGTTGTCATCACATTCAATGATTATGTGTTTAAAAGTCGAATGGCAAAGGGGATAAACGATCTTGAATGGCGGTTAGTTTTACAGGCAGGTAAAGAATAACGACGCCCTGATGGCAACAGAGGAAATTCACAAGCAAGAATATGATCAGTACAAGC